>JBBPNQ010000087.1:0-39975 GCA_038090975.1 Boletellus pseudochrysenteroides
GATTTTAGCACCTTGGAGAAGGGGACTCTGAACTGACTTGCTCTCAGGGCGTGCAAGGGCTACGACCGAAGCTCCGCGGTTTATCAGTGCCTTGTCATAGACGTCAGGCCAGTTCTGCATGGGACAGTAAGAGATACAACCTGTACGATGCGACCACCGACGGTGGGACCTGCCCCTGCGACCGCGAACGAGGTGTAACCTGACATCGTGGATGAGAAGATGGACACCGACGTCCTCGCCTGAGTCACTTTGCAGGGCGGGTGCGTGTTTGTTTCTGGATGGAGTCAGCCGGACTGCGGATATAAACAGTTTGGCTTACCCATGGAACTACATGACGGGTCGATACCGATAGGGCAGTCCACCGCATACCATGACCAACATCATCACGTGTAGCGACGTTTCGTCGTGGTGATTCGTAACGCGTAATGTTTCAGATTTCAGTGACAAATCTCAACTAGCTGGGTGTGACGACAATCAACAATCCGGTGACTACAACTACTAGACCTAACGCCGATGAAGAAATGCAGATAGAAAAAGCGCATTCAGGATCAGCATGGCGATGAAGAGTTATATCAAAGCTAGTACGTGGTACCTGGATTAGTACCAAGATACCTTTGAAATGCGAAGTATCCAGTCAAGCATGGCATAACCGCAATAATCAGGGACAGGAATTCGTCGAGTCTGTGCGACAGGAATCATGATGGATCGACTTGTCATTCTTATTTCACCTAGGCCTCGCCGCTATCTCGTCTTTGTCACCCGTCGCATCATCACAGCACATATGCACACCCCCGTTCTTCTTCCTCTTCCTCTTTTGTCTATCGTGAGTCATCGGCCGAGGTGTGTGCGTTATTCTCTGCATTAGTTCATTACTTACAGTACCTAGACCTGTCACGTTCGTCATTTAGCGCATATAGGGACTACCATCCGTCAGCGTTGTGCTGAAACATCTGCATGATGTCAGAGGGTCATTTCAGAAGTCGGTGTCGACATCTCGGCATTCATCTAATGCGTAAGAAAATGGTCCAAGCCCGTACCGAATTGTGAAAGTCCCATCCTGCTTTAGTAGTACTTCAGGATCGCCAGCAGTCAACTGTGTGCAGTACAGTGCTAAACCGAATCGGTAAAGACTGAACGAATAACTACAATAACGTTGGCAGGCTTGCATGCCGATGGTCAGGTCATATTGAACAAGAACGCGTTCACCTGTGGTGTGACTTCAACCCCACGGAGTACTTTTGGCTCCGCAACAAACTCGATGACAGTGACTGAGCCAGAATCTGGCCGAGAGATAATTGGTGATCCATGACCATCGTACCCACCCATCTGGCCAAGTAGAGGGCAATATTCAATTCGCGTTTGGTGAGGACCCTGCTGCTTTCCTTTGTATGAGTCACTCCGTGACCTCGGAGGTACCAGAAGTTTCGAATATGCAATCCTTATGTGCGGTCTAGCCTGTAGGGAGCTCCTGCCGTCTATTGGAACTCTTCAGTTCGTGCGACTTAAGATTTTGCGTCTACTTACGTATTCTTCCGCAACCTTCACCCGTACATTACGTCTACCTATTTTGAGTGTCCTTTGTCACAGTCTCACAGGACGGCGGGCCCCGTATAAAGGCACATCCGAGGAAGCGAAGAAGCTGATCAGCGCCAGTTGATGTTGTACACCTCGATGAGGTTCACCGCGCCGCTTGTCGCTTTGTCCTCGCTCATCTTCGCTGCGTCTGCGAGTGTAACGGTAACCTCCAGGCGTGGGCCAACCAGTCCTCGGCATGTCAACCTTCGGATGTTGGGAGCTCGCGCGAGAGCATTGGAAGCTTCCTCTCTGGTTCTTCCAGAGTCGACGAGGAGTCTCTCCTTTGAACCACGTGCCAACAGCTACCCCGAATTCCCAGAACAGTTCTTCGAGCAACCTATTGACCATACTGACCCGTCACAAGGGACGTTCAAGCAGCGTTATTGGATTAGTACCCGACACTATGTGCCCGGATCGGGTGGCCCAGTCGTCGTTTTGGATGGTGGTGAGACGAGCGGAGAGGATAGACTTCCGTACCTGGACACAGGAATAGTGGAGATCTTGACTAATGCGACAGGCGGTGTTGGTGTCGTCCTCGAACATCGCTACTATGGTACGTAGAGTGCCATCCATGCCTGGAGGTCGTTTAGTGTACAACAGGAACGTCCATCCCTGTACCTGACTTTAGCACGGACAACTTGAGGTGAGGCTGCTCGACGACATTGATCCCGATTCAACTGGATATGCTGAACATCTGGATGAACGCCGTAGGTGGTTGAACAATGATCAGGCTGCCGCAGACTCTGCAAACTTTTTGAAAAATGTCAAGTTTGAAGGCATAGACGAAGACTTGACAGCACCCCACACCCCTTGGATTTACTATGGTGTACGTTGGAACCTCGCACAAGCCCCGTCATACTTGCGCTGAGGAATCACAACAGGGCTCCTATGCAGGTGCTCGGGCGGCACACATGAAAATCTTATACCCAGAACTTGTCTTTGGATCAATTGCCTCGAGCGGTAGGTGTTTACTGCACAATATGGCTGCTTCATTCACTCAGCATCACACAGGTGTAACTCATGCTACCATTTCTAATTGGGAATACTTCGAGGTCATCCGGAGAGCTGCCGATCCTACGTGTTCTGCTTACATTGAGAACACAATTGCGACTGTCGATACCCTTCTCCAAATCCCGTACCTTAAGGACCTCGTCAAAGGTTTGTTTGGACTCCAAGAGCTCCAGCATGACGACGACTTTGCTTCTGTTCTCGAAGTGAGCCGGTTCTCAATCATCATGAAATGTCATGCTAAAGAACCCAAAGGTTCCCCTGGATGCATGGCAGGATAAGAACTGGGACCCGGCGGTGGGCAGCACGCAATTCGACGGGTTCTGTGCAGCATTGAACAAGCCAGTCATCAATGCTACGCATACCGCTGCCCTGCCGATCGGACACGAGGATCGTCTCTTGACTTTATGGGACAACCAAAAGGTCGATTTCTCTGTATTAAATTACGCCCAATGGATCAGGGAGGTGAGAGGTTCTTGTTCTTGTTCTTGGGGAATGTAGACATCCGATTGAACGCATTGATCTTAGAATCAAGTGAAGCCTTGCCTTGATGGCAACTCGACATTGGAGGAGGTCAGGACAATTTTGTTCGTTCTTTTCTCATCCGCGAAATGACCCCAAATCAGTGTTTTGGCACATATAATGACACCATGTATACCAACACCTCCCTCTCTCAGGATTGGCGTCCATGGCAATTCCAAGTATGCACCGAGTGGGGTTTCTTTTTCGTACGTCTTTCGTTTTACGTTGCCAAGGGAGATGCTAACGATTGTGCAGACTGCTCCGCCTGACCCAGACCACCCTCGAATAGTATCCAAGTTATTGACTCTGGATTATGCCACAAAGATCTGCCGCCAGGTGAGTTCTTGTCCTGCTGAGCATGCTTCGTTTTGGGCAGACCAAGAAATGTTTGGGCACCCTCTCTAGGCGTTCCCTCCAGGAAAGTATTTCACAGTCCCAGCGCTGCCGAACATTACTGCCGTGAACTCCCTTGGAGGCTTTGCGATCGCCGCAGATAGGCTAGCTATCGTAGATGGCGAAGGTACTATCACGATGTGCATCCTACTTATCCATAGCTGTCACTGACATGCTGCAGTCGATCCTTGGAGACCTTGTACTCCGCACAGCTCGCGCGCGCAGGACAGGGAAGACACAACACTCCGGCCATTCAAACTCATCCCTCGTACGCGCTCATACTCTTGGCTTCATCGACGTGCACTGAGATAGCGATGTCGATGATTCAGAGGGTGTTCACCACTACGATGAAAATGGTCTTGCCAACATCAATGATGAACCTCCGCAGATTCAACAGATTCACCGCGAGGAGATTGAATTTGTGCGCGATTGGTTGAAGGATTTTAAAGGGTAGAGAGATTGTGGTTCGCCCAGTCGTACTACATACTACTGAGCCGAGTTGTTGCGTGAGAAGATAAGCCGTTGATTCCGGGACAAGTCGCTTTTATGATCGTGCGTTTGATCAAACTGATTGCCGGGACCCGAAATCCCTGTCAGCTTTCGACGTTGACAGCGACGGGCGTCTGTGATGGCGCCACGAACCTCGTTCACAGTTGGATCCAGGCAATCCGAGCTAGCAAAGATCCAAACCAACATCGTCATCCAAAAACTCGCCGAAAAGCTTCCCTCCTGTACATTCGAGACGCGATTCAATGAAACCGAGGGAGACAAGAATCAATCACAAGCCCTCTTTCTCCTTGGAGGCAAAGCGTTGTGGACGAGGGGGCTCGAAGAGCTGCTCGCTGACAGACAGGTGGATATGCTCGTGCATAGTCTCAAGGATGTGCCGACGGAGCTCCCGAAAGAGTTCAAGATTGGTGCGATATTAGAGAGAGAGGAATGCGTGGATAGCTTGGTGGTGAAGGCTGGATTGCCCTACAAGGTGCTCGAAGATTTGCCTGCTGGGAGCAGGATCGGCACGAGCAGCGTGCGGCGCGCAGCACAGGTCAAAAACTATCTCAAGAATCACCACAAGGAACTGGAGATGACGTTCAAAGATGTGGTGAGCAGGGACAGATAAGTTCGAGCGATATCACACGAGACTGAATATCGAGCGTATACAGCGTGGAAACCTGTACGTCCCGTGGCTCGACTGCGTTGTCTACACCGATATTTATTACTGAGTCATAGTAATACCCGCCTAAAGAAACTGGATGCGACTGGGGAGGACGATGCGTTTGATGCACTCATCCTTGCCAAGGCCGGGCTTTTACGTCTCGGCTGGTCGCATCGCGCCACAGAAGATTTGGCGCCTCCAGTCCTGTATCATGCTGTATCCCAGGGCGCGTTGGCGGTGGAGATTCGAACTGATGCGTCGGATGAGCTATCCGAGCTGTGCGAAGCCCTGACGCATCAACGGACCCAGTGGACGTGTCTCGCCGAACGCGCGATGTTGCGAACACTGGAGGGGGGATGCAGCGTGCCCGTTGGTGTCAATACCAAGCTCTCGCACGTGGAGGAGGACGAAAGACTGAGGAGCGGAGAATTGAAACTAAAGAGCGCCGTGCTAGAGATCACGGGTTGTGTCACGTCGCTTGACGGCGAGCGACAGTTTGTCAAGACGATCGAGGAGAAGGTAACAAGCGCTGGCGAGGCAGAAGCGGCAGGCAAGAGGCTTGGGGAGACACTGCTGGATGACGGCGCACGCGAGATCTTGGAGGAGATCAAAGTCGACAGAGCCGCTCGGGCACGGGAGGCAGCAAAGGCGGAAGAAGCCAAAACATCATGATGATTTGTGGATACCGAGTACAAGTGTGTGCAAGCTGTATTCTTGTAGTTCGTCGTGCAGCACTTGGAGAATGGATGCACAAGTGACGTTAATGAATCACAAGAACGTCGATCTGCCTCCCCACGAGCGCCTGAATATCCCTTGAAACGACTACGAGCGACAGGTGACTCTAAAGCAGGGAGGAAATGACATTGGGAGAGTCGTCCGCCAACTTGCTGGGCTTATATATGATCCTGTTGTTTGTCTGTGTTTGTCTCCGGAACCCGATAAACTCATACGTGCGCCGCTCTCTGCTCGCAGCCTGCACGAGGGTCGGGCCATGGCTACAGTATCGTCTCGGCGTCTGCGCAAGGAGCTCAGCGAGATCCACGCTGAAGGATGTCCTTGCGGTAATTTCTCCGTCTCAACGTAGCCCGTCTACTCACCTCCCAGCAATTCAGGCATCAAACTACTTAGCGCAGACGACTTCGAGACCTGGTTCTTCTCTATAGAGGTCCTGGGCGAGAGCCTATACCAGGCAAGCCCTCTCTGTGCTCCATGTCCGTAGCTAATTCTGCCTCGTTAGGGGGAGGTCTTCAAGCTAATGTTCCGCTTTGACGCCAACTATCCCATCTCGTCCCCGGCGGTCCAATTCGTCGTAGACCAGGACAATCAGGCGCCCTTACACCCAGTACGTCGACTGTGTTCCAACCAATATGGTAAAGATCTCTGACTCGATCTCAGCACGTGTACTCCAACGGACATGTGAGCGCAGCTCGCAAAGCACCCCCCTTATTTCCATTTCTGACTGATCGTAGATCTGCGCCTCCATCCTCGGGACGGAGTGGTCTCCAGTGTTGAGCGTGTCTGCCGTCTGTGTTACGCTGCAGAGCATGTTGGCATCGTGCAAGGTAACATCTACCCAGACCATTTGTATAATCTTGCTCATATACTCCTATAGGTCAAGGAGCGGTAAGGCTTGTTCCTCGAGATGCTTTCTCCACACTGAACATAACTTGGTCTTCAAGACCCGTAGACAATGATCGATACGTCCGGACTGCGCCTGACAATCCCAAGAAGGTATGCCGTAATCCTGTCTCGGAATATTACTGTCGTTAACCTTGATCTCGGAAGACACGTTTCCAATACCACGGTAAGACCATTGAGTCACCATACTTGCGGGCATGGCAGCTGATCGCGTCTGTCTTTCACGATTGTGTGTGGCCAGATGACACGTACGTTTCCCTCACTTTCAATGACAACGGCTGGCTTGACTTGTGCTTCCCTTCACAGGGTGTGAAATATGGGTCCTTTAGCTATCGAACATTTTTGCATGTACGAACACAAGTGCTGTATGTATCATTACCCCAGGCAACAAGATGACGAGGAGGTTGTAATGTTAGCAGCACGTGCGCACTCTAATCCTGGATGTCAAGGCTCGAAGCGGTGCTTCCACTGCCTGAGTTGCTCAGATGTACATGGCCACAGTGTGGAGCCTCAAGCGTTCTCCTAGAAGATCTGTCTGACCATACTTGG
Organism: Boletellus pseudochrysenteroides; assembly: GCA_038090975.1. Lineage (NCBI taxonomy): Eukaryota > Fungi > Basidiomycota > Agaricomycetes > Boletales > Boletaceae > Boletellus > Boletellus pseudochrysenteroides. Next base: position 6,842 of record JBBPNQ010000087.1, read on the forward strand.
ACACCGCGGAGAGCAACGGCGACCTTCTAGAAGGAAGAGCGAGAACGGATACACCAACTCCACAGACGTGGTGCATACAGCGGGACGTACGATGAATAGACATTTCCGACTCTGGATGCGTCGATGCCTCTGTTGTGATTGCACCCGCGGCGCAACCAGGGCGAATACTGGGTGACTCATCACTACTGATCAGCGAGGGCGCTATCTCCAGGTGGATGGTAGGACAGACACGTACGACGATTCGGTCTGAGCCACGTTGCGCTCGCGCCCAGTCACTGTTTTCCTCGGACTATTGCCTGAGATCAGATGTATCCATCGAAGAGATCCCCAAGAGTCCCAACGGTGTTCCAAAGGGTTTGGTAACTCTGAATAGGTGCACTCGGGGATGAGCATGAGCAAGGCCGAGGCACCCCGGCGGGTATTTGATGCGTGTGCACGAATACTTTACTCATTGCTAGATGAGGCCTCGTGTACTGGCATACTAGTCACGTGTACGATACTGCATATCTCCGCCACACCCGTAGAGATAGCTAGTCTTCTTTGTGCCCGTACGTCGTGGTCGCCCACACAGAGCCTGGTCCAGTTCTTTCGTCCGCGTGTCTCAGTGTTTCGCGCTGTCGGCCACGGCAGGATTCCGCATCGTTGAAGCACTTGAGCCGACTCCTCCCAGGCTGGCTAGGACAAAGTCGAAACCCACAACCTGAGCAAGGGTGACGCTCAATAACGAAATCGTATTGTGGTACTGTTGCAGCAAAGACCTACAATTCTTATAATAAGTACAGCCTTGTTGGCTGGCAGTCGACGATGAAGATGAAGATTATTTGGCCATGATCTGAAGAGCACTCAACGGGTTCTCATGGACTTACCAAATCCATCGGCAGTCGTCGTTTCCATATTCAAGCTCAAAGCGAGGGTTTCTACTTCGAACAGTGAATTAGGTTGAGACCACGAAAAACCTTGAGTTTGGGTGACCAGAAAATGTAGGATTTATGCATTATGACCTAGTCTACTATACCTTGCCATCCTGCACAACTCACTCTTCTTACATATGGTATCCCGGCTCGTGATACGAAATAATCCAAGACTGGAAGTCCTCCAAAGTAGGCTTTTGCGGCCGTGTCGTGTGATGCACTCCAGTTGCCCCTTCGTAGAACACCAATGCAGAAGATAAAGTCAGTCTAGGTTCGGAACGTATGGTTCCACAAGCATCTTGCTAAACTCTTTGAGCTTCTGCGGACCACGAACTTCCTCGGTAAGCAAGGGAAGCTGGATGATATGGAAAAATTCGTCGTAGAGCTCATGTGCTTCTGCGAGATACTTTTGTTGCATCTTTTGACGCACTTTGCAATGCTCACAGTTGGACGCTGCGCCGTATCGTGATTATCGTGAGCATCGGCGGTGTGAAAGGCAGGGGCGAGGAAGACGTACAGTTCTTGGGGAAGAGCAGCTGGTTGACAACGATGTTGTGTGTGTCGATTTCGTACGCCGTGAGCTCTTGTACGAGACGCTCCGTCTCATACAGGGACAAGAATTCAGATATACAGACACAGACGAACGTGGTCTTCTCCTGCAAAGCAGCACCCAACGTTGTCAATTGGCATCGGTGACACACGGGTGATGAAACACGTACTGGGTCCTTGAATTGGGTGTTCACCTCGTTGATCACAGCACGCATCGACTCCAGTTTGGCAAACATGTCCTCCTGAGAATCTTGCTGTCCGCCCATCATAGACGACATTTGTCGGATCATGGGGCCGAATTGACCACTGAGGGTGCTTAGTTTTCCCAGTGCTTTCTCCAGGACCGTGGGGAAGGAGAGGAATCGAAGAGTGTGACCGGTCGGAGCGGTATCGAAGACAATAACAGAGTATTCCATGGATTTGACGTGCCTGGAACGGCTTCAGGACGCGAACGACGGGAAACAGACAAAAATGTTACTTCATGATCTCGGCGAAACTCATGGCTTCGTCGACACCAGGGATTGCAAATGCTAAATCTTGCATCATCGAGCCCATCATTCCATTCTGGTCCGCTGACGATGAACGAACGAGTGAGCGCGACAACGTAAAGCAAATAAACTCAAATACATTGCTCGACCATCTCCTGAATCGCACTCGTAGGGTCTATCTCCATTGCGGAGAGGTTGTCAAACCCGTTGACTTTGGTTGCATCTTTGGAGAACTTTTGGCCAAAGGCGTCGGACAGGTTGTGGGCTGGATCTGTAGACTGGATGCAACCGTCCGATGGTGAGTTGAGGGGGAGTTGGGTGAGGGACGTACGATGAGGAGGACGGACTCGCGACATTGTGCGAGTTGGATGGCGAGTGAACAGGACGTGGTCGTCTTGCCTGTTGACCGGAATGTCTATGATAGCCCACGACGATCCGAGTCTCGGGATACTCACCGACGCCCCCCTTGCCACCTGTATAAGATCGAATGTGAGTGATCGTCTCGCGCAAATTGGATTGCCTTGAACATACCGCAGAATATCCATTTCAGCGATTTCTGGTCCAAGATATTTTGGAGCGTGGGTGGTAACGTCTCGGTCATGGCAGGTAGTCGTGAAAAGTAACGGTCCTTGGGGGAAAAAAAAAAGTGGTAGTGGTGAATGAGATGGACGCGTGTTCTAAGCTCAAGCGACGTACAGATCGCGGCATTGGTAATTTCTACATCATACCATCACGGCTACGAAGATCGTCCACACACACCATCGGTTTTACCATGAGCGACGGCACATTGTCCTTCCAAGGTATGACCCAGTAGATATGTGTCACAAAATAACATCCAGGCCCTGATGATGGACAGCCCTCCAGCTCACCAATGAGCAACGTAGTGCATATGGTCTCCGATACAGTGACTTTGCGCGCTACAGAAAACACTGCGGGAATAGAACACATCGTCTGCGATCTACCCTCAAAATGACCCATGGCAAAGGTAAAGAATTCAAGAAACTGCCGCCCTTGACGACAGATACCGTCAAGGAGGGACAGTGAGTTTACTACGCATTCTGTCAAAAGAACAGCGCCGTTGATGTGTTGGATCACGTAGTCTACAGCTTCTGTTATTCGAGGCCGAACGGGCGTGGGCTCACTCTCAGGACCTTGTTGCTCAATCCCTCCTTCCAGCGAACCAGGAACGCGCTGGTACTCTCCGTCACAGTGCTACGGGACGTTTCAGGCGCGCGGTCCATTGGTCAACGCAACTCCTCTCACATTGTCAATCGCTTTATACATCGTCCCGTCTCAAGGCATCTTCCCTCATCCAGGCCACTGTATATACGCTCATCCTGAATGGCCGGTTCCTACGATACCGGGACGATTTTGAAGATGCGCTGATCCAGTTGAGCGTTGCGAGAAGTTTGTTGGACGAACTTGCGGAAAGGGTGGAGACAAGCAGGGACCAGGCTCTCGCGACACTCTTTGCGGACGAAATCGGGCCGGAGATTAGGTACTGCGCTCATGAGCTTGGGAGAGAAAAGGCGTATGATGTCGATGCCATCGTGAAGGAACTTGCGGGCAAGCGACGGGGGGAGACTGTAGATGGGTGCGATGGGTTGATCGAAACCTTTCGGAGAGAACGCGTGGGGGCGGGGGGTGCTCACGACAAGAAAATGTTGGAGACGCTGATATGGGAGGGACAACCAGTACCGGTAAGAAACCCGGAGCTGGTGGATGTGTTGTTCAAAATCCAGGAGGCGGAGGGGAGAATTGCAGTTCCTCGAGACATGGGAGGGAGTGGTACGGTGGGCGGCAAAGGGAAGAAGAAAGGAAAGGATTTTGGATCAAAGAGGGGTTTTGCTGCATATGATGCAGTTCTTCTCGCATTGAGCGACGCGGAAGACGTAGCAAGAAAGCTATTGGAAGCACAGCAGGTCCGTTGGATTTGCTTTCTCTTGCCTTGAGTTGACTGTATTACAGAACGCTGGTGCGCTATCTGCTGCTGCAGGGGGTACACGCGACATTCAGTTTGTGCACGCATACATTGTCTACCAGCTGCTGTCGCGACGGATTCAGCGAGATCTAGTTCTCGTAAGCACCCTACTCAGCTCACACGCGTCTCGCACACCGGGCGCAAGCAAGACAAAGAAGGAGCAGGTCGACGCGAGACTGTACCCTGCTGTCGTCAAGTTACTTGAGACGGTTGTGCAGAGTCTGACACAGATGCGAGGTCTGAGCATCGTGGATGAGAGTCCAGACCTTGCATCGGCAATCGAGGCAAGACTGACATACACAAGAGCACGGCGGTACGTGTGGTAAAGTGGCTGGGATGACATCGATTGATGACTCGGATAGGTGTTTCTTCCTTGCGCAGTGCTATGTTGCCGTGAAAAAGTACGCGGAAGCATTGACGCTGATCCAGCATGCTACATTACGCGTGCGGGAGACACGTTCTGTGCTGGCATCGCTCGCCGGAATAACTACACCTGCGGACACGTCGTACCCGCTCGCCATCGCGTCGGCGGACGTGCTAGATTCAACTCTGTCGGCCGCCGGGGTCGATACAAAGAACGAATGGTTCGCGTACAACGGAGGTACGCTGGAGGGAGATCCAAAGACGTACAAGAAGCCGTTGTTTTTTGACATTGGGCTCAACTACGTGCAGCTGGACATGGAGCGGCTGTTGGAGCGTGCAGGCAAGGCACCGGCGGCGACGACCAAGGAGGAGCCCGCGGCACCACCTGGGAAGTCGAGGCTGGAGGAGGTGGTGCGGGCGGAGACGCCTGAGCCGACTGCGCCAGCCAAGGGCGGACTGGGGAGCTTGCTCGGAGGGTGGTGGGGACGGCGATAGGGACGCGATGGTCACATGACTGTGTATGTGTATCATGTGATTTGCTTGGCAAATTTCTTCGCACGCCACATTATGTATTGTTTGGGTTTTTCACCTGTGCGACTCGGAGAGACGACGAGCTGAGGAGACCGTCGGGAAAAGGCTCATGGCAGGCCAACAAATGCCCGTCCAATTCGGTCAACAACATCCACAACAACTCCACCCGCAACACATCCCCCAGCACATACACCAGATCCGCCAGTCCCCAAAGGACAAGCTCCAGCTCATCCTCCTCGTACGTCCCTTCTTTCCTCACCGTCTTCCCGCCTCACTTGTGGCAGCGTGTCCGCGACCTCAAACACGCCGGTCACACCCCAGAGTCTTCCCAGGAGCTGCGCAACCTCCTCACCTACCTCGCTGCACTCCAGAGCCAGCAGCAGCATGCACAGCAACAACAGCAACACATCCAGCTCAGTGCGCCATTTCTCTCTGCTCTCCTTTTGTCCCCTCATCGTCCCCAGATGGCGCACATCCACATCCACAGCCACCATTTCCGAATGGCCACCAGTCCGACCCCCCCGCTGCCACTGTCCCGCCCTCGGTACCCCAGAATGCCCCTCCTTCTGTCACCTCTGGTCCTGTCCCTGCTGCACCGATCCCGCCCTCCACCCCTGTCTCGTTCACCCCGGACCAAATAAATGCTCTCCGCGCCCAAATCATGGCCTTCAAGCTTATCTCTCGCGGTACTCCCCTCCCAGAGCATCTACAACAGTCCATCAAACCACACTATCCCGTCGCTGCCGATCTTGACAAGGCCCTAGCCCCCGCCGATGTCGGCTCTAGGATCGTCGATGCCGCCGTAAAGATGCAAAAGGGTGTCGTTCCTTCTACCCTGTCTGCTACTGCACCTGTCCCTCCCGCGCAGGCTCCAACCACCGAACCGCCCGTCCGGGACGAAGGGACACCCGCAGCTCCACTTCCCAACGTCTCCCCCACTGACTTGCCAAAGGGTCCCTTCCTTGAAGACGACGCAAACTCGGGCATTTACCCTTATAATGCGTTCCGCCTTCCCTTCACGCATCTCACCCGTCCCGCCGATGTCGATCCAACCATGTTCGCCACTCGTCTCCAACGCCTCCTTATTCCCTCGCTCATGCCACCTGGTCTCGATGTTCACCAGATCGTCAATGAAAGGGATCGCTTCATTGAAGCGCGCGTTGCACAGCGGATCCGTGAACTCGAAGGCATGGACGCCATGATGGGTGATGGTGGTTTTGACAGTCTTGCAGACGATATTCTTGGCCCACTGATAGACGAGCAAACAACGCCGTCCATTGCCACCACCGAGGCTCAGAGTACCACCCATCCTACTCCTAATGCACACGGAAAGCTCCGTGCCATGATCGAGCTCAAGTCCCTACGCCTCCTTGAGAAACAGCGCTCCATGCGCGCTCTCGTCGCTGAGCGTCTTATCCAAGGTACTCTCCTACCACTTAATCGCGCCGACTTCCGGCGCGTGCGCAAACCCACCCTTCGCGATGCACGCATGACAGAGCAAGCCGAACGTCGACAGCGCGTCGACCGCGAACGGCGTGCAAAGCATAAACATGTCGAGCAGCTCGGTGTTATCTGTGCTCATGGTAAAGAAGTCATCTCAACGTGCCGACAGGCCCAGGATCGTGTCGTGCGTCTCGGAAGAGCTGTCGTCAACTTTCACGCGTATACCGAAAAGGAGGAGCAGAAACGTATCGAGCGTATCTCCAAGGAACGTTTGAAGGCCCTCAAAGCTGACGATGAAGAAGCGTATATGAAACTCATTGATACCGCCAAGGATACGCGCATTACGCATCTTCTTCGACAAACGGACACATATCTCGATTCCCTCGCGCAGGCTGTCATGGCACAACAGAACGAACACGGTGGTATAGAGTTTGAAACAGAAGATGGCCCGACGAACGAGGCAACGTTTGGTGCACAGGTACAGGAAGAGACCGCGGAAGACAGGACCAGGGTGGATTATTATGCCGTCGCTCACCGGATATCCGAGAGGGTCACCAAGCAGCCTTCCCTCCTTGTTGGTGGTACACTCAAGGATTACCAGCTTAAGGGGCTGCAGTGGATGGTGAGCTTGTACAACAACAAGCTCAATGGAATCCTGGCAGACGAAATGGTGCGCTCTCTGCTGGATATGATGCCTATATGCGTGCCTACGTCCCATTTTAGGGTCTTGGAAAAACGATCCAGACGATCTCTCTCGTCACGTTCCTTATCGAGGTAAAGAAGCAACGTGGACCTTACCTCGTTATCGTTCCGCTCAGTACCATGACGAACTGGGCCGGTGAATTTGCGAAGTGGGCTCCGACGGTGAAAATAATCTCCTACAAAGGCAATCCCTCACAGCGTCGGAATTTACAAGCGGAGTTGCGCATAGGACAATTCCAAGTCCTACTGACAACTTACGAATATATTATTAAAGACCGTCCGATCCTCTGCAAGATTAAATGGATTCACATGATCATCGGTGAGTATATCTTGATAACCGTTGGGCTGTGCGGCCGGTAATACCATACCTAGACGAGGGTCACCGTATGAAGAATACGCAGAGTAAACTGGCGCAAACGCTCACGCAATATTATCATTCCCGCTTCCGTCTCATTCTTACTGGTACCCCCCTTCAAAACAACCTTCCCGAATTGTGGTCCCTCCTCAACTTCGTTCTCCCAAAAATCTTCAACTCGGTCAAGTCGTTCGATGAATGGTTCAATACGCCATTTGCCAACTCTGGCACTGGGGACAAGATCGAGCTGAACGAAGAAGAGGCTCTCCTGATTATCCGTCGCTTGCACAAGGTTCTACGTCCATTTCTTCTGAGAAGACTGAAGAAGGACGTCGAGAGCGAGTTGCCTGACAAAGTCGAAAAGGTCATCAAAGTTCGAATGAGCGCCCTGCAATCGCAGCTTTACAGGCAGATGAAGAAGTTCAAGATGATTGCCGATGGAAAGGACACAAAAGGGTGTGTATCTATGTTGCCTTTGGTTTGGTTGAGGTTGTTATTCTTACTTGGCTGGTAATGACAGGAAATCTGGAGGCGTCAAAGGGTTGAGTAATGAACTTATGCAACTGCGAAAGATCTGTCAACATCCGTTCCTGTTCGAGAGCGTCGAGGATAAAGTGAACCCAAGTGGTCTAGTCGATGACAAACTCACTCGCTCTTCCGGAAAACTTGAATTGCTTTCGCGCATCCTCCCCAAGTTCTTTGCCACCGGTCACAGGGTAAAATTTCGCTGCCCATTGCAAAGGAATCCATTGATCATGCATAAATTATAGGTACTCATCTTCTTCCAGATGACAAAGGTTATGGATATCATGGAGGACTTCCTCAAAGTAATGGGTTGGAAGTACCTTCGGCTTGATGGTGGTACCAAGACGGAGGAGCGTGCAGGGCATGTGGCATTGTTCAACGCAAAGGACTCGGAATACAAGGTGTTCATCCTATCAACGCGTGCTGGTGGATTGGGATTGAACTTGCAGACTGCTGATACGGTCGTCATGTGGGTGTCCCGTTCCCGGTCGCAATACGCATGCTGATTTTACTTTCCTCGCGGCGTAGCTTCGACTCCGATTGGTGAGTTTCGGCAACTTGTTTGACTGAGCATATCGATTAAAGAACTCGTCCATCTTAGGAATCCTCACGCCGATTTGCAAGCTCAAGACCGTGCTCACCGTATTGGCCAGACAAAGGCTGTTCGCATCCTGCGTTTCATCACCGAAAAGAGTGTGGAAGAAGCTATGTACGCTCGCGCACGATATAAGCTTGATATCGACGACAAAGTCATTCAAGCTGGTCGCTTCGACAATAAGTCGACAGTGGAAGAACAGGAAGAGTTCTTGGTAAGCGTCCCATCCATGCTCGCACGTCATTGTCTCCTATACGTTGGGTTTTTTGCTAGCGATCCATCCTTGAGGCGGACCAAGAAGAAGAAAACGAAGAGGCTGGTGACATGAATGACGATGAGTTGAATGAGATGCTCGCCCGTAGCGACGAGGAAGCCGAAATTTTCCGCGCCATGGATCTCGCTCGCGAACGAGAAGCACTCGAAAATTGGCGTGCTGCTGGACACCGCGGCAAGCCTCCCCCACCACTCATGCAACTCGAGGAACTCCCCGAATGTTATCAGACTGATGAACCATTTGAAGCCAAGGAGATGGATGAGGTCTTGGAGGGCCGGGGCCAACGACGGAGGAACGTGGTGAATTATAATGATGGCTTGAGTGACGAACAGTGGGCGATGGCTGTCGAGGATGGTGAGGATTTGCAGGAGTTGGCAGATAAGGCGAGAGGGAAGAAGGAACGGCGGGTGACGAACAAGCTGTTGAAAGAGAGTGAGACACCTGGTAGGGGTACCCCTGCCAGCGAGACGGATGGACGTGGAAGAAAACCAAGAAAGGGCAAGGCAAAGATGGCCGATTACGAACCCCCGGCCGCTGCTGGCAAGCGGAAACGCGGGATGAAGTCGATGTCTGTGACACCGTCGGTCAATGAAGAAGATGAGGAAGATAGGGACTCGGTACGTGGCCGCTTGCATGCTATTGTGAACTGATACTGACACTTCTCACCAGAAACGGCGCAAGACAAAGGCACCAGATATCCTTCCTGCCATGAAGGAAAGAATGAAAAAAGCCTTCAATGAGGTCCACAAGGCGGTTCTTGCCTGCGAGGATACAGATGGGCGGAAACGTTGTGAACTGTTCCGTGAACTACCCGATAGAAGAGTATATATGATTCCTCCTTCTAGATTGGTCAGGTACTCACTCCACACTGCCAGGACTATCCTGACTATTACCAACTCATCACGCACCCCATTGCCCTCTCTACCATCCGCAAACGTGTCACCGGCGGATATTACAAGAGTATCACCCAATACCGAGAAGACTGGCAACTCATGTTCGACAATGCCCGGACATACAACCAGGAAGGGTCGTGGGTCTACATCGATGCCGAGGAGATGGAGAAAGTTTTCTACGCTACGCTCGCCAGAGTCACGGCCGGAACCGACCTTCCGGGTGCCGCACCACTCCCGAGCCAATCCGCTCCATCGGCGTCTGGGTCGTACGACTCTGCGCTAACTCCGATGGACGACGACGAGCATCCACAGCGGGCGCGAGCACGGAGTACGGGACGGAAACAAGTATTGAGTGATGACGACGAGTATCTGACGAACCCCAGTGACGAGGATTGACGACGGACGTCGACTTGCGCACTACCTTTCAGTCGTGGTCCCTTGTTCTGCTGTGTATTGTGTGTAATTCTTTAAAACTTTTTTTCGTAGTTATTATTTTCTCTGTCGCGTCGAACAATAATATGTTTTGAAAGAGGAATACATTCAAGTCGAATGGAAGCGGGTTGTTGTTGTGAGGAAATCGTCTGACTTGTCGATCGTACGACCATCATAACCTTGTATTCATGCGAGAAGCGTCAAGTCTTATAGTGCTTATCGATGTAAGGCCATGGCATGTTTTCAGTGAGTGCGTTCCAAGCGCAACCAACGCTGATATTGGCAACGCACGAAACACACCCCGCTGGTACTAGGAAATTTCGTCGAGTTTCGACTTTCGCAGTTATGGATAGGTAAAGGGTTCTTGTGGTACAATAAATGCCTCGGGTGCAGACGATGGCTGACAGACGGATCCTCAGTTCGGAGAACACATGTGGTCACCGACTCTTTAGCAAAGCATGATGCAAGCATTGCGAACGTCCTCTGGACACGAGCACTATTATTTATGGTATGACATCCCGACATGAGTTTATTCGCCAACGACACCATGATCATCCTCTCCCGTTGTCGGCCGTCCGGTGAGATCCAAAGAATCCACGGCGTTCTGCTTGTCTCCGAGGTGCCAGTCTGGCATGCCGAGCGCAAAGAACACAGGCAAGACGCTCAAGCCGATGGCGCACAAGATCATGACTTTCATCGTGTCGTCATAAGCTATGGGAAGACCATCGACGCATTCAACCCCCGGCCGAGTCCGACGCGGAGAAACGACACCCACCCTCAATGACACCCACCCGCACCGGGTCACCCTGCGGCAAGCTCGTGACGGACGTGATGCTCCCGTACAACTCGGCGCGCTCTGCGTCCGTCAGCGATGGCAGGTACTTTGCCAGATTTCCGGGCATTGTGTTGGACCAGATCGCACCGGCTTTGTTCGTCAGCGGCTATCAGAGACGCAAGTTGGATCTGATTCGGATACGATGCACGCACCGCAAGCATTGCCCACAGCGCCTCCGATCTCAGTGAGAAGTAAGACGAGGGCGGTGACGATCGCTACGTCGGCGTGTGGCACCGCAGCTTGAGCGCCGACCTGGGCGGAGACCGCTGCAAGCCCACCGCCAAAGCCTTGCAGGATTTGGGTGAAAACAAGTTCGACGTCTGCTCCGTTGGCACCTCTGGAATGGATCATCATTGCGACTCCACTGCGCATGGATATCAGCATCACGCAAAGAGGTATCACAGTGGACATACGAGAGGCGTGCAACGAGGCCAAACACCAAGACATACTAGAGGTGCACGAAACATGAGGACTATGCAGGAGACAGCAGGTAATTGGCACACTTTAAAGCGATGCATGCGATGCATAGTGACTCCAGCCAAGATACCAAAAAACGTGAGAGCTACAGTTTGCGCTTGCATGAAATATGTTGCATCGATGAGCGACCTGCGATACAATTGAGTCATAGTGAGACCAAGAAGAAAGAAACACTCGCCATGTTTTAACGACCAACACGAAAGAATACAGATATGTGAACGTGAGATAAAAGGACATCTGGACCGGTTTGTGAGTGGTCGAATTACGATCACCGGAAGCGACCTACGAAATCAAAGAAGCCAATCAGTGCCGCAAATATCACGCTTCTGTTCTTCCAAAAGCGGGGAGCAACAACTGGCCGGGTCGCAACACGGAGATCCCAATATGCAAATGCGCAAAGAAATACAACTCCGATGATGAGCATAGAAATTACTGAAGCTGAGCCATTTTTAGACAAGTCGTACACTATGAGAAACCAGAGATTACCATTTTTCCATTGACCCGTCACAGTCTGGCTTAGGGTAAGCGGGAGGAGGATCAACGATACTGCTGTACCAAGGAGCACGAGGCCGACAAGGTCCAGTTGTACAGCCGTCCGTCGTAAACGTTGCAGCAGGGTATCCTCAGGGGATGACTCTTCATCTATCACATCGTCTGAAGTGGGTTCGTTGGGTTTTATAAGTCCGAGTTTCTTCGTCTTGACCTCAGCCCACAAAAGGGTGATGATTAGTGGGCAAAGCGACACCGGAACTAGTATAGCAAACATTCCATCTGCAAAGCGGGAGTGAACACTCGATCGATGTGAGTGGTGGACGAGCATACAACCCCACCTCCAACCTAGGTGTTCGATGACGGCGGTTGAAATATTGGAGCCAATGAAGGCATTGACGAGGAAAGGAGCCGAGACGAGAGACACCACAAGCCCTCGCCATCTGAGCGTCGTAATATCGGCAATAATGATTTGAGTGAGAATTTGTAGCCCGCTAGCGACGTGGGTTGGTTTCCGAACCACAAAAGTAAGCAGACTGCGTACGTATAACCACTGTGAGAGTAAGAGGTGAGCAATATAGTGACACTGTAGGAAGAGTATGGTGTACACTGCATAGAGAATGATACCGCCGGCCATTGTGCCCACGTTTTGCGCGGACGCGATCACAGTATATCCTCCACATGACTTCGAACTTTATTCATTAGCCACAGTAATTTAAAGCACACACCGAGGACATAGAAGAGCACTGGGGGGCGGCGTCACCGGAAACAACCGTGGAATTTAGTGGCGTGTACTCACGGACGCCGACATATGCACTGCCTCGTGAAGAGACATCGGCAACTTTTGCTATCACTGGTTTGCCTACGGCCACTATAGTCGCATAGGGTTTCTCGTCAGTGGAAGCCAATTGTTTGGCACGAAACCCACCGATGAGCGACTGCGCAACCGATATAGAGCTCAAGAGGCTATGCTGTCCGAAGCTCGACGTGGCAAAAGTGAGGTATGCAGAGGTGGTCGACGCGTCGAGCGAGTAAATGTACGATGCGAGAGCGATGCTGGATGGCGTAAAGACATGTCAGATGAATGCGCATGTGACAGGAGGGGGTTTCCACGACTCGGAGGGGAGTAGGGAGGCAGGCGCACCCGATGAAGAGACACCAGCGGGAATGACGGCCATAGATGCGCAACGCGGCCTCGACCTTTTTGACTCCAAGATGGGCATCCTGTTCTCCGGCCCCAGGAGCGGCTCGGTCCTCGGTCACGCCCTGGAGGCGAGTGCCGCGGTCAGTGGGAGGGCGGTCAAAGCCCTCTTCGTCTGTTTTTTGGGGGTCCATCAGAGGAGGTGGACATGACAAGAAGGAATTTATACCCGGGGGCTCCGCTGGAAGGGGCTCATACGTCGCTGGCATCGGAAACGGATCTGCCAAGAAGGGAGGCGCGAAGGAGTGCCAGTCTGAAACGGGCTTTATCTGATAACCGACCCCCGTCGGCCGCGAGGCACATCTCCCACAAACAGACGTGGACAAGACTACATACAACAACCCGACACATAAGCGTGACTAGCGAACCAGCGAACCCGCTACAAAGTGACCTCGCCGTCGCTCCAAACAAGGTCTTCTTCGTCCAAAGGCAGACCGCAGTTGCCATTCCCGGACCCGGACGCTTCAGCGATGATGTGGCGCCTGATGAACGGTAAGGAGAGCCCCCGACAGGCGAGTCGGACGATTTACCTTGAAAGGAGTTCTTCGACGCCAGCCCCCCCAGCCTCCCAGTCAACCCGCACCCAGTTGTGTACGAGTTCGCCGTCACGGTAGACCAACAGCGTGGGCAGCATGTCCGTGTCCACATCCTCTTCTTCATACTCTTCTTCGTCGTAGTACGGTGTCGTTTCTTCTTCTTCGCCATCGTCGTAGGGATCCTCGTTGTCTACAAATTTACCCGGCATGCCTCGTTGTGGTGATGCATACCGTTTTGACGACGACCCTTTCGAGGCGAACCCGAGAGCAGCAGCCCGGGCCCTCAAAAACTTGGTCTGAGGATATAGACGCGCCAGCCTAGAGAGCGTATCGTCCAACGTGTAGCACCTGTCCAACGACTTGCACAAAACCCTCATCAGCCCAACATCACAAACACATACGAAACACCACCTCACCGATTCATAGAGATGAACGACCACCCAGACCCCACGCCCCTCACGCTCGACCGCAGCGACGAAACCCGCCTTGCCAACCTCCCTCAGATGCCCAAACGGACCCTCCTTTGGACGGCCCAAGACGTCCCTCCGCAGACGTTGCCCGAAATCGTCCTCGAGGTCACCCTCGAGCGCCCGCTTTTCCCGTTCCTCTTCCAAAAACGTCTTTCCGCCTAGGTTTCCGCGCTCCATACGCTTCCTCAGCGCCTCGATCTCCTTTTCTCTCTTGGCAGCTTGGATCGCGTGCGCTTCGTGCTGGTCCCGAATGACCCCTTTGACACCCGTCCTGCCAGGACCCATGCCTATCGACTCGTACGCGGCGTCGGCGTTTGTACCATTATGACCGTGTTTTTCGTCGTCGAGACCAAAGTCGTCGGCAGTCCCGAACGAGAGAGAAGGCGAAGGGGAACGTTCAGGGGAAGAGGGTTCTGTTGTCCCAAAGAGCTTGCCCGAAAGGACGAGGTGCTCGATGTCCGCGTCCTAGTCGATGTGTAGTCAGCATGGAGGGCTCCTGGCACAAAAACGTACCATGGCGTCGTGTGTGAACAAAACGAACGGGTGATTATCAAGCGATTCAGTCCCCACAGTCAGGTGTATCCAAGACGTATGTAGGAGGTACCATTGTCATGTATATAACCCCAGAGGTACGAATGTATGCACAATGTCGTGCTAGGATCGAAATGCCCTGCTCCATCGCGATGGAGATATGAGGTCCTCCAAAACGAAAAACCAAGAGGACGAAATAAATCGAAGGCGGCACCATCCAAGGTCGACAGCGACACAACGTGAACCACGGCGGCTGCGTTCAACCAAGAATGCCCAAGAAAGAGGCCGGAAAAAGAAAAGAAAAAGAAAGGAGAGGACAGCTCCAAGATGGAATGGAACACGCATGCGTAGTGAGCCAGTGATGAACAAAAAATGGAGATGAAGGATGCATATGACGAACGGTAAATGGCTACAGTGGATGAGTGGCAATATACACTAGGGATGTAGAAGGGCCGATAGGAAGTGGTATGCATAAATGATTCGAAGCCGAGCTCAAACTGATCGAGATGAAGGCTGCAAGTCCAACGGTCCGTGGCAGAGATGAAATTGATGCTTCATATCTCCGTGAGTCCGGCGCGTTTAAGATCTCGGGAAGTGATATTAACTCCACGAAAGTCTTCGAGCCAAACCTGTCGTTCGCCGCAACGCGCAAGTATCTTGGACCAAAATTTCAAAATCCTCGTCTGCGGACGAAGACCAGCGCGCATCGAGTGCGAGGCGCGAGTAAGGTCGCGTATGTATCGCAGAGAAGGGAACGCGTCGTTAAACAGGAGAGACGAGATTTGCTCGACGAGCGGGAAGAATGGGGCATCATCTTCGATATCGGACGGAAACGACGCGGCGTCGTCGAGGAGACGTTTGTCGATATCGCGGATGCCAATGAATTCTAGATGGGGATGAGCAGGAAGTAAGACGTGTGGTGCAATCCAGTCGGGGTTTCGCCAATTCCACTCTGCGTCGGCAGAGCAGATGAATTCCTTCAAGTTCGGGCACCATTCCGCAAGTGGAATCTGCTGAACAGGACGGGGCTGGAGTGCTAGGTGGTGCTCAACGACAAGCGAGGAGGAGTGGCCAAGCTCCAGTTGGTGGATTTTCTTGCCATGAGCGGCAAAGAAGAGGGCAAAGCCACGGCCAGCATAACCAAAATCGGAGGACACGACGGATACGTTTCGCAAACTGGGCATTTTCCATCTCGCAATGACTGCAAAAGTTGTGTTGTCCAGTGTCAGCTTGAGCGATTGCAAGACGGGGAACGAAACGACGAGCGCCTTTGCGAGTTTGTGTCCAGAGAGAGCAGGGACACTTGACGAGGAAAGCTCGAGATACTCTAAATTCGCTGCTGTTTGTTTGAGTGTCGGGGATATGTGGTATGGGAATGGATCGTCGCTGTAGTTTGTGAGGGACAGCTTCCGGAGCTTTCTGTCGGGGCTGGCCAGTGCGGAGACCATCTGCTCTGGAGAGCACCGAACGTCGTTGAATTCCTGGTAACGGGTGGACCGCACGGCATGGTGGTCGGAAAAAACGACCAGATGTGGTGCGTAATCGAGAATGGTGCGGATATCGTCGGTTGCGCACCGTTTCAGTGCGGGAGTCTCCATGTGTAGTCGACGAATCCACTGGCCGCTGGAAGGTTTCCCGTCGATGAACTGGGTGAGGAGAGTCCAGGCCAGGGCTTTTGCTTGGCTGGCTCTGCCTATCCAGACGAATTCGTACAGATACTCTTGAATGTATCTGTTCCAGGCTTTGCTGACCAGAGCCAGGTCGCGTTTTACGCGCATGGCAGCATGGTAGTCCTGAATGCTGCAGGGGGTTTCCAGGAATGAGAGGCCGAGGGAGATGTCGAGGGGATCTGGCGACACGGCTGTCGCTTCGCGGAGGACTATGAGCCAGATTTCAGCTGGAAGGTAGGGGAGGTCGTGTGCGGGAGAATGGAGAAATTGTGCCGCCGGCGGGTGAGGAGCGGAGGAATGCCTGACAAGTCTTGTCAACGACAGTCCCGTGCGAGAGAGGAGTGACGCTGATCGTACTCACTGGAATCCGATCCTGACTGAGAAGGTGTGTAGAAAGTGCCTGACGCGAGTCACGAAACGGTCGGCCAGAGGGGATCGCATCGAAAAGAAAAGAAAAGAGAAAGGAGGGGCAGTGATGGGGATCCAAACGAAAGAACGAAAAGGACATGCGAAAGAGTCCGGGATGAGCGGCGTGCCAACTTGTTCCCACGCGCCCCAACTGGAGAGCTCCATCGACGCCGGCAGACAAGTCGGCACCCGGGCTACTCCGGTCGACACTGCCGGGCACCGCGTCAGTCACGTAAGCCTCTAACGACGCCTTAGCCTCGAATGCAGTGACTGCCTCCGATTATCGGTAAGCAGAGCCCCCCGTCCCTTTTTTCCGGCCATTTAACCAAACGTCTGCCTCGTTCTTCCTTCCCTCCGTACCGTCACCGTCCAGGATGTTTGAGCTGGTCACTGACCTGGGTTTTCAAGCAAAGGCCCTTGCTGCCCTTGTTGCCCTAGTGCTCGCCGGCAGCGCCGTCCGCGCACAGTTGAGGAACAGGCGCCGCCTTCCCCTACCACCCGGTCCTCCTGGACACTGGCTCTTTGGAAATGCCATCCCCAGAGCCAAGTATGTACTCCTTGTTGGCCGGATGCCTCCCAGTTGAACTGACTCGATCATAAAGTCAATCGCAACAGTTTGCCGCCTGGGTCAACCAGTATGGACCCGTCATCTCGCTGCGCATTGGTCCCAAGATCATGATTATCATTGGCCGACACCAGGTGAGGGTCCACGTTCCTGCGCAAAACCCCCCGTTTCAACCCGCCGACAGGAATCAGTCGACATCATGGAGAAAGAGGGTGGGCTTCTGGCAGACCGCCCTCGCGCAGTTGCGGCCGGTGAAATCTTGTCCCGCGGACAACGGCTGATTCTCGCCCCTGCCGGAGAGCAGTTCCGGAGGCTTCGCAGGTGAATCCGCATGCCCGTCTTCCCGAGCTTGAAAAGTAACCCGACTGCCTTGCATGTAGGGCTGCCCACACGCATCTCCAAGCCAAGGCTGTAGAGTCTTATGGGCCAATTCAAATGGATGCAGCCAGAGACGTCATCCTCGACATCCTCAATGACCCCAAGCATCATCAAGCCCACGCTAACCGATATGCTGCTTCCGTCATTCTGCGGATCACGTATGGAAAATCTACCCCGACAGAAACCAATGCGCCCGAGATCATTATCATCCAAAAGATGTTGAAACGCTTCCAGACAATCATGCGCCCTGGTGCGCTGCTCGTCGAGAGGTATCCCATCCTGAAGTATGTTCCATTCTACTTGAGCTACATCGAGACTTGGCGTCAAGAGGAATCAAAACTCTTCCATGATCAATTGGCTCGTGTATCTCGGGAGCTGGTAACAAGCACGTTACTCTAACCACGTTGTCATCTCATCGTCTCGTTTGCAGAGTGCGGGTAATACTGGCCCTTCTTTTGCCAGATATCTCCTCGAGAATGAAAACACGCACAAGCTTTCATATGAAGAAATGGCGTACCTCGCAGGTTCTCTCTTTGGCGCTGGTTCAGACACTGTACGTGATGTAAAGTAGAGTCATGGCAAGTTGCACTGACCGTGGCACGTAGACTGCTGTTGCGATCATGGTCGTCATTATGGCTGCTGCTTGCCACCCCGAGGCTCAGGATGTCGTCCAGGATGAATTGGACAACATCATCGGACGTGACAGGGGTATGCATCTGCTACGCACCGGAGCCGGCTATCAGCTAACTGGGTTTGTTTAGCCCCCACTTTCGATGACTATGACGCTCTTCCCCAGATTCAGGCGTTCATGCTCGAGTGTCTCCGCTGGAGGCCAGTGACCACTTTGGGTACGTTACTAAAAGCAAAAGCGTCGCCGGTCTTGACGTGGTTACAGGCTTTGCTCACCGTGCATTAACGGACATCCCCTACGTGAGTTTACAGCTACGCATTTCTAACTGGGAGTGCTTAATCCCTCGTAGAAGGGCTTCTGTATCCCTGAAGGTGCCATTGTTTTTGGGAACCATTGGTGGGCACCGCGTTTGAATGGCATGCCCGCGAAATGACTCATCACCTGGAATAGGGCCATTTCTCGTGACCCAGAGGTTTACCCCAATCCCGACAAGTTTGATCCACAGAGATGGTTGAACAGCGACGGAAAAGTCCGTGAAGATCTCAAATTCCCCAGCTTCGGATTTGGTCGACGGTAAGCCTACTTGAGATCATAATTTACCGCTGCGCATACTGACGACGTTGCTTGGGTAGGATTTGCCCTGGCCAACACATTGCCAACCGATCCGTCTTTATCAATGCAGTCCTTCTCCTGTGGTCCTTCCGTATCACGCAAGATCCGAAGTCGCCTATCGATGACAAGGGCTTCGTCGACGGTGTCATCGCGCATCCTAAACCTTTTGATGCTTGCTTCACCCCCAGGATTGCGGACGAGGCACATCTCAGAGAGGTGATGGCGAAATATGGTGGCGGTCTGTGAAAGCATGTTTTTTGCGGTGGTTGACGTTGGGTACCAGGCAATCTCCATTGTTAATTCTATTTATTTTGCATGAAAATATTATTTTGCACGGTCGGTGAAAGAATTCCTCCGAGTGGGGCTGGGTGAACGAAGTGAGCGTGATTAGTATTTGTGAAACAAATGCCGGCCCGAGCACGAATCCCACAAATACCCTGGCCACTGCCAGCACCCTCCTTGAATCCGTCCACCGATGGCCAGTCGTCTCGCACAGGTTTCGGGACACATCACTAACACCTACGGCCGCGGCCTCCTGGCTGGCGAAGTCGCCATCATCACAGGTGCGTTTCCCACCTCCACTTTCCGCCCTGGCAACAATGCCAACAACGTTGCGTTCTAGGTGCCGGGCAGGTGTGTTGGGAAACGCTCCACGCCAAGCAAAGCTAATGCGATCACTTTCTGGCATATAGGGCATTGGCCGGAGTGCGGCGCTGCTGTTTGCCAGAGAGGGCGCCAAAGTCGTCGTTAGCGAGTGAGCTCGGACGAATGCGTGGCTATATCATGATTGACCTTTTTTTGAAACGCTAGTATCGATGCAAAGAAGGCTGCTGTAGTTGTGGAGGAGATCAAAGCAGCGGGCGGGGAAGCGATTGCTGTCGCGGGAGATGTCGGGGCGGATGATTTCCCTCAGACGATCGTGGAGGCTACCGCCAAGTGAGTGTGTCTCCCCATGATACGAGCGTTATAGTCACCTTTTATCAGGGCTTTCGGTCAAATAAATCACATCGTCAACAATGGTATGACCAGGCACATGGGCTGCCCAATGGGGGGATACTTATGAGGATCACGTTCTTTAGCTGGTTTCACATACGATAAGATGCTCCACACCATGCCAGACGACGCTTACGACGTTATCATGAAGATTCACGTGCGCGCTCCCTTCCGCCTCATAAGAGCAGCCGCCCCGTATTTCCGGATCAAGGTCAGTGGTCGATAGCCATCCCCATAGTGACCATTGACGATGGCCCGCAGAATGGAACGCCGACGAATCGCTCCGTCATCAACGTTTCCTCCACCTCTGGCCTCCATGGAAATGTCGGCCAGGCAAACTATGCCGCCGCCAAGGCTGCAGTGGTCGGACTCACCAAGACGATCGCAAAAGAGTGGGGTCAGTTTGGTGTCCGCGCGAACACCGTTGCGTACGGCTTCGTTCACACGAGGTACCTTTTGTCCGATATAATGCATGGGAGTGGGTATACTGAACGAACCTAGGTTGACAGCGTCAAAAGAGGACGGAGCGTCGATCGAGATCGAAGGAAAGAAGGTTGCGCTCGGTATTCCGGCTGCGCAGGCACGTTCGGCCGAGAGTGTCAATGCATATGCAGAAATTCCACTCCGCAGAGGGGGTACCGCGGACGAAGCCGCGGCTGGAATGCTTTTGTGAGTGTCCTGAATCTAATGTGTGTAAACATGGCGAGGTACTGAGGCGGGTGATTCCAGCCTCGCGTCGCCGCTAGCATCTTATGTTAGCGGCCACACCCTTGAAGTTACGGGTGGACGCGGTATCTGAGGCCAAAGATTGTGTATTTCGTGAATCTGTGACTCCCTCAATATGACTTTACGCTTCACGCTTCACGCTCGCCTCACCTATCGTGTACGATGCATTCATGACCTGGAGTGGCCTGTACAGCATAATCTCCGGCGTTGTACAACTTTTAGTAAGCAGCTGGCATTTTTTCAAGTTACCTCGTACAGGATCATCAAAACCAACCATTCATCCCTATGAGAAAATATGGTATCACCGTAGGTGCTCAGCAAAACGGCCCGCGATATAAATATTCGCTGGGAGTGAAAGAGCTCAGGCTCAAAAGCTATGCCTGTTCTCCACTCACGAAACGAGCATTCATGCCCATCTCTGCAATCTTTTGAACTTCGCGACGGCTCAGGCCAAATCCATGCGGCGGCTTGGCGAGGAGAAGCGCATATTCCGCAAGTAGAGTTGTCCTAAAGGGAAGAATATCGTCCGTCTACAAAGATGTTTAGCTTCTTTATAAAAGGTCACAGGACTGCGCGCATACACATATCACGATCGGATGGTTATTCACGAGGTAATGTCTTATATGATGTTCTTCTAACCGTGACACGGTTTTGGTCCTGTTGGAGAGCGGGTCTGGTGCTGGCATCGCGAGAGGCGTCTGCACGACTCACAATAAATTTGAAGTGAGACATATCTCAATGCATGGTTTATACTGCCGGCCCGCTAATTTTCTAAGGGCTTGAATCTCTCTTGCAACCTCCCGTGCCGCATGCTGCTCGGTGTCGTTTGGGGGATCGGCGTGAAAGGCCGCTTGCTGGTACTTCCAGGAGAGTAAACGTAGATGCTTCCTCCATAACGCATAAAATATCCGATGATGATGGGGTATCGGGTCAGGCACTTGGCCATTTGGAGGAGGTATCTGAGGGATTTCGATGTTTGGCGGTGGTATATCTGCCAAGAATATCTCTCTCTGGGGCTCTTCAAGGAAGGTTGCGTGACCCAATCTATCGGGATGCCAGGAGAGGAGGGTAAACGACTCAATGGAGTGCCCGGTCGGTTTCGCCTCTGCAATGTGGACGGTCAAGCCCAAACCGGCCTCTCGCGCACGTTCAAAGTGCTTCTCGAATATGTCGACGTTACCCTTGAAAGGATTACCGCACAAGTCAAGCCCAACGACAGGCTCTCCCTGTTTATGCAACTTGACAGCAAGATCGACGCATTCCTCGATGTCCGGCTCAGACATTTGGCGATCAACAGACACGATGAGTGTGGCACGACCGGGGAAAGCGCGGATTTCTTGGAGCACGGTGAGGAGGTACTGTTCTCGGGTCATATGGGACGTCTTTCGAGGGGTCGAGCGGAGCTCTATATAGCTACACTCGGCTGCAGGTTGGAAAGAAAAACCAGATGGAGGGGGTTGTTCAAGGAGGAAGGATGCCAAGACATCCCGCGTAGCTTCAGCCAGTGCGGGCGGAGTGGCAATGAGGGCATAGATGGCAGGAAAGAGGGTGAAGAATTCTGAGAGTTCGGTGAGGGAGACACCGGACTGAAGGCGGGCGATGGTGGCTGCTACTCCGGCCCCGATGTCTGGTGGGGGACTAAAGTTGGCCGCGAGGCGCTGTAGGGTCTGGAAGGGGATGGACCCGTGAAGATGGGCATGCAATTCAGCCTTTGGAAGACGCTGCAAGAACGCGACGTCGTCTGGAGGGAGTGATTGCAGAGCCGTACGAGCGTGGCCAGCGAGCGTCATGAAAGATGCAGAGTCATGTGATATGACATCGGCTCTCCTCCTCCCACTGACTGGCCTATGCCCGCCCAAATCACCAACGACTCACATCATCATGAGCGCCACATTTCGCATCTCACCCGCGCTGTGGGACAAAATACACCACTTCGCGTCCTTTCCTCAGACGGGAGGTCAGTCGCCTTTTTTTCCTTTTGTAATCCTCTTCTGCGTTGTACTACGTCTACCGTTGGCTGCGGAATACGTTGCTCGCGTTCCATACTGCAAAGCACGTCTGGCGTCCTTTGCTCGTATTCCGCGTACTTCGGGATATTTAGTGAGGTAACATTTTTCAAGGCCCGCACCAGTCTCCTTCGAACCGAGAGGCGCTGGAACATATCCATTCCAGACGCCTTTCACGTTTTCCGCATGCGCCAATCATGCCTTAAATTACTTCCTACTTCCGTTGCTTGTGCTCACAGAAAGTTCATGTATCAGTCTCCCTCCAACAAATGGTCCTCTTTGGCCAACAACCTAGTCAAGGCACGCTCCTAAAGGCCAGCCAATTCTTAGCTGGTGAGCCTCGCCATTTCCAACCAATCCCCACATCCGTTACCCCGCGTCACGTGACCCTTTATATGTCTAGAGGAACTGCCGGTTCGTCTCGCTCACCGCGTCAAAGAGCTAGACGAGCTCCCCCACAACTTGAGTGAAATGTCGTCCATACGAAAAGTAAAAAATTGGTATGCACAGAGTTTCGAGGTGGGTTGTCAGCATGTGCTCCTATACGTTCTCTATGCAATTCTATGGCTCTCGTCTAATCAACTCGTGGGCGCTAACACAGGCAACCTTCATTGCAGGAATTGATCGATTTCGCCCCCCTCTCTTTGTCCCCTGCTGCGCGCCAATCTTTGTTTTTCCGTTTAGACAAGGAAGATGAAAAAGCCCACCTTATAGAGAATGTTCCCAACCCGTCCCTCGTCAATGGCCATGGGGCTGCGAGTGGTGCCGCGTATGGTGGAGAGGTTTGTGATCCATGTGGAGACAGCAATGGTAATGGGGTTGGTGGACTCCGAAACGGAAACGTGAAGCTACGTCCCCCTGCCACACGAAGGTTGGTCTATTTTCCCTGTATACCATTCTTGTTCATCGTGTCTGTTATACCTGCAGTTACTACGCACAAACCCCCTCTCACGTTTATCCGCCTGAAGTCCACGACTTTAATGCCAGGTTCACCAAGACTCTGGAAGCCATCAAACGCAGACACGATCCAACAGTCACCACTGTCGCACAGGGGGTCCTGGAATGGCAGAGGACAAAGGGAATTAAACCCGGTATGGGACTTGGCCTGTCTGGGTATGGGCACGGTGGAGATGATGTGCAGGCATGGTTGGATAGGTTCTATATGTCACGAATTGGAATACGATTCTTGATTGGACAGCGTGAGTAATTCTTTCCTTAGTATCCGGGAATTTATTGATTTGCGTCAAGACGTGGCATTGAATACCCAACAGCCACACATGGACTATGTAGGCATTATCTGTACACATGCAGTGCGTTCTTAGTCTTAGTCTTCTCTTGTTTCTTCGTCTCAACCTTGTCTTCTACCTCCCTCCGCGTACCATAACGTAACAGAATGTGCACGACATCCTTCAAGAAGCCATTGAGAACGCTCGATTCGTCTGTGAGGAGCACTACGCAATGTTCCGTGGACCGCCTGTTCAACTCATTTGTCCCGCCGATGTGACATTCCCATATGTACCCGGACATCTTTCGCACATTATCTTCGAGTTACTGAAAAATTCGTTGAGAGCTGTGGTAGAGAGGTTTGGTGCTGAATACGAGGATCGCGTTGCCAAGGAATCTGGCGGCGGCGGACATCCTCCTATTAAAGTCATCGTGGTCGAAGGCCGGGAAGATATCACGATCAAGATCTCGGACGAGGGGGGCGGCATTCCGAGGAGTGCCATCCCACTCATTTGGACGTACATGTATACGACTATGGCAGGCCAGAGCATCGACCAAGACTTTCACGCGAGTGACTTCCAAGCGCCGATGGCAGGTTTCGGGTACGGTCTACCGCTCTCTCGACTGGTCAGTTGTCTCTTATCTCCGTCCTCGGGTTCCTACCCCTTGCTCACGTTCGTTATTGCTTCTTCCTGGGCGTGTTTAGTATGCCAGATACTTTGGCGGCGACCTGCGCCTCATCTCCATGGACGGGTTTGGAACGGACGTCTACATTCATTTGAACAAACTCTCGAGCAGTCGAGAGCCGTTACCTTGAGGGTGGGATTTGGCGTCCATGTGTGACGCGGCCACATTGGGATGGACCCGGAGCGCATCGGGGGGGGGGGATTTTGGATGTACCGAGTGACGTCCCCGCCGCGCATTCAGGTCGGTACATGTATACGGATATACAATCTGGTGCATGTCGTCCCGTTTTCCCGACTTCGATATTCAATGCCCGAGAAATTGCAGACTACTCTACTTATTCTTTTATTACTGTTAAGTTCACCGGCGTAAAAATTAGTGGGCATTGCGGGTGTCGTGCGTAATCCTCACGGACTAGCACCAGGGCTATACTGAATTTTTGATCTAACCGATGTGACTTTCTTTGGGCTTTCATTGCGTCGCCCGGTTCTTTCTTTCTTGCTACCCAGTACTTGGTTGGTGTCGAGGCGGTGCCCACGCTGGACTCCAACCCATATACCTACAGGTCTTCAAGAGGATTGTGCCTTTCGAAACATGTGCTCGTCAACTTGGCACCGGGGCAACGTATCTAAGTCGCTACGCTACATCGACAAAATGTACAACACAACGGTCAACCTACTCGGGGGGGCTGGCATCGAGAACGTGGATCTGATCAAGGCGTGTCGGCACGCAAAGCCTGGGGGCAGACGGCTCCACAGCAGTTCGAGTACACGAGGACAACTACGAAAGCCACCATTTGGTCTCCGTGGGTCAGCCGGCCACCCTTGGCATGCAAAACGCCAAACCCAACGAGTTTTATCCTATTTTATTTTTTCACCTCTATTGTTCACCCACATCAGCTGCCGACGCCTGCTGCGGTTCAGTGGTAGTACCGAACCGTATCATATCGATCGGAAAATTTGAACCTGAAATGTATTACCACTGTCACTGGTCCACCCATCTATCACCAGCAGTCGTACCCTGGAATAGTCGGTTCAGACAAAGACACGTCTTTCATCCGTACTGCCAGACTTGACAACGGTTCCATTCCCTGATTTTATTGCTCCGTGGACTTTGACCCCTTGCTTGTCACATCACGAGTGTCTGGTTGTAAATTTATTATTTAAAGTTGAGGTTGACACAAGTCACAGTGCGCATCGCGTCTTGATCGCCACATCGACCCGAGCCCATCAGTAAACACGCGGACCATCTTCGCGTCTGAGATGGCCCTTTCTGGTGTCGGGTTTGAGATGTATCGATGGTAAGAAATTACATGCATTGATACGCCAGTCGAAGAGACCGTTTTGTATCTCATGAACGTGAAACTCCCGGTGACATACGTCTGCCGTCCCGAGGTGTACGGGTTTCTCACAAGTCGTCGCAGCAGCACAACTACCGCGTGCAAAAGGACAATTTTGGCTAGTCACCAGTGAAAGTCGACTCTAGGCGCACCAAATGAGTGGATCCAAGAATTGGTCAAGTTGTGACTAACCACTGAGACACACCGTGACAGGCAACGTCGATAGATGCTGATGACGAGAGATTGTTACAGAAAGCCCCCACTTTTCCCTGTCCCAAAGCGATCTCCGAGGCCTTTGGCATCGTGCAACAGCTTCTGCCGCTGTTTGTCATCCATAAGACGTCCACCAAGGGACATGTCTCGTGAATGATCCCAGATAGCGGTGGGAGGCTCACCCGCGCCTTTCTTCTTTTGGACATCATGTTCCATGTGTACATCGACCAGCGCAGGTCCTCGCACTTTGCGCTATATGGGCACGCGCGCTTGTAAGTGAACGGCAACCAGCATCGGGGTGACAGGCATGACGCACCGTGTGCTCGTCCACGCCCTTGCGTACTACCGCGTCTCTTTTCCGTCGTTTCTTCTCTTCCGCATCGTCTTCCACCGGTTCCGCGTTCACCGCTCTTCGCTTTCGACCCGAAACCTCGTCAGCGAGCCGTTGTTGCCGCTCCGCAGGTGTCTCTGTCCAAAGCGACGAGTCCAAGTCTCTCGCAGGCGCCGCACTACGTCCAAACTGCCTTGCCTTCAATTTCGTCGGGTCGAGTGCTGCACGTACATGTCGGGCCCATCAGTCCGAGGGAACACTTTTCAAAAAAAAAAAAAAAAAGGAGAGGGAGAGGGAGAGAACGCACAGACGGAGAGATCTCCCGCTTTGGGTGGGACGAGCATCCATTCTTCCCGAACAAGTTTCTTGGGTTGTCGAGCCTCCTCGATGTTCTTCCGTCGGCGCGCCTCTCTTTCCAGGAATTCTTCCACGCCGGATATCTCGCGTGTCGTCGTGGCGAGGGCGTCCGTGGGTAGCGGTTGAGGACCGACGTCGACATCCGAGTCCGTGTCTGGGTCTAAATCTGGATAGGCGTCGTGTTCGGTCGGGAATGAGGGGCCAATCACTCTTCTTGGGGGTGGTAGTGATGGCGAACGGTGTGTGGATGGCCCTGCGCCGGGCTGTGGTGATGGACCGGCGGCTTTGCGAGCAGCTACGAGGTCGGGAGGGAGCGCGGGTGTATAATCGTCTTCGTCCGATTCTGCAGTACCAGGGACGGTGGGGAGAACGTGCTCCGGAATCCGTGGTCCTGTGGAGGACATGCTGTCGTCACGTATGTTAACACTGTGAGGCCACTCAGAAAAATACAAACTATCAAAATGTTCTTACCTGGTAGGAACAATTCAAGGCTGGAGAAAAGATAATATGTGACGCGAGTCAATATTTACATTCATCCGCCGCAACCCCGGCGCCAATTTTCATTGCAGTGGTAGTAGTGGTAGGGAAATGCATGTACACATTAGCTCAATTGCCTACCCAACATACCAAATAGTCAAACGCGACAGTCGTCGATATGGGGTCACCTCAGTGACCCGGAAAAATCTATCTACCTCAATGTAACCTGATAATGCAAGGGAATAATTCAGGTCAGCGTCCATAAGATGGGAAATACCGTAGTAATAGTAGTAGGACCGGTCCTATGCAATTCAACCATCGCTCCAAACCAAGCTGAGAAATCGTCCATGCTCTGCTCTTCATCATGCTCAATACCTCTCCGAGGTGGGTGGGTAACCTCGTTGTGCGCCACCATATACTGGTTGCTGGTTATAGCTTCCTTGCGGTCCTCCATAGCCGCCTTGTGGATAACCGCCCTTGCCACCGTACAACTGGCCTCCACTGACGCCACCAACCAAGCTCGCTGCCGTGCCACCACCATGGTAATTGCTTGTCGTGTCCTCATCATAGTCTCCGGGCGAAGCCGTCAAAAGCGGATCTTTAACTTCCCAAACGGCAGCCTTGGATCCGACCGAAAATTCGAGGTCTTCGCGCTGTAGGTAATGCTGGTCAGTACCTGTAACACGGACGATAGGGAAACCCCGGCATACAGTGATGCTGTCCCAATATTTATAAACCATCATTACGCTGAGAAGCACGCACAACGTGAAGAAGAATAAACCATCGAGGTAGTGCTTGATCGCGTTACATATCGTCACACTGAAGGCGAAGAGAAGGACCTGTGCAATGGTGTAAAATGCGATACCAAAGATGATATCTCCGAGCGGCCATCGGTCACCCAGGGTTCGGAAGACGAGAATGAGCTGGGAGAGTGTGTAGATCGCAACACAGAGGATGGGCCAAACGAGGTACACCACGAATAGTGCCGTAGGTTTCGATGGAGAGAAGGAGGCAAACGACTTGAATGTGGCAATGGCGACGAAAAACGAAGCGCCAAAGAGAGCAAGACATGATAATCGGAGAAGCTGCGACTGGAGGTGAGGTGGAAAACCATCGTATTCTCGCGAGGACGTACCCATAGCGAGAGGGGAGTCCCATCCTCCGCAAATTGAAACCCAACAAACCCATTGACCAGAAGACAGCAATATGTCGCGGCGATCAACCCTGTATAGAAGGCAGCAAACCACTGGCAGTATTGGTTAAATTTGATTGTTCAAACAGCGGTGTGGTGAACTTACAGGATAGCTGGCGTTCGCCGTTGGTATAACGCCAGAGTCAAGGAACATGGCAAGAAGCTCTATGAGCATGTACATCCAAAAGAACATGACAATCTCCTTTCGACCCACTGCGGTATACTTGGAGCGAATGTGGTAGATCATGATTGCGGTCATGATGATGGCAACGATGTGCACAAAAGATGTTGCTGGGAGGCAGTAACAACTTTAAGCGGTCATGCAAGGGTTGGGAAACACGCAGAACTCACAAGGCTGAAAAATCAACGTTGA
The DNA here is from genome assembly GCA_038090975.1 of Boletellus pseudochrysenteroides. NCBI lineage: Eukaryota > Fungi > Basidiomycota > Agaricomycetes > Boletales > Boletaceae > Boletellus > Boletellus pseudochrysenteroides. The sequence goes on from JBBPNQ010000087.1 coordinate 35,602, forward strand.
TCCAATCTGCACGTTGCGGGAGTAGCAGGTAGGCTCGATGCCTTGACCGGACGTGCCCAAGAGGGGGCAAATGACAAGGGCAGCGGTGCTACATACGCCATCGAAGGAACCAAACGAAATTCCCATGGCTCAAATGAGCAGCACGAGTTCAGGATAACCGTGGTGATGTTCAGGCAGATATCTTAGTTGCCTTGAATGATGTGACGGAGCGCTGTTGTGGTGTAGGGGTGAAACAGAGTGAGCGAAAGGAAACGAACGTCAGTAAAAAATATTATGAATTGGCGGTAAGATGGCAACCTGGGTCGGCGCAGGTGGCCTGGACGTTGGTGGTGATGTGGGCCGGCAAGAACTGGGTGGGCGTGGCGGACAACCTTTGACTCTCCCACGCCACGGACACGCACGTTGGTGCTCTCAGCTCCCTCCTCTGCTCCGCACATGCATAATTTGCTGTGGACGAGCCCGCTCTGTTCTACTGTTCGTAAGTGCGACATGGCCTGACCCCTGCTTAACACCTCGTTCATGTCCTCTCTGTCTACGCGGCAATCTAACCCCGATCTCAAGGAGGGTGGTAGTGCCACCTATTCCCCGCGATGAGAGCGCTCCCGGGCCAGTGTGAAATCGAGGATGTATGGGTCTCCGCGGACTACCTGCAGGACTGCGTGGGTCTGGGGCTGTTTTGGGCTACTCCCAATGGGAGCCATCACGTCCGCCTTCGACGGGCTTCCGCAATGAAATATGATTGGACGCGAATGATGCCCATGAAACAACCATCGATTTATCAAATGTCATGTTGGCAACATTCTCATTGGCTGCTTCTGATGAGGCTAGCCGTAAGAGCCTGCCTTTGCATTTCTGGATTGATGTGCGCCGCCTATATCTGTCAGCCCACATCTATCAAGCAGCGGCTCCAATTGTCGCTCGCCTTGGATCATTACCGCATCGTTGCCACATACATACGTGGTCGGAACTTTGTGTGCTGTAACCTCTCGAGGCTATAGTACGGTGTCCTCAGCTTCAGGGAAGAGGTAACGTGGTGCTTGCGAAGCCCCAGCACCAACCGAGTAGGCCCAATCATTGAATGCGCCGCACTCGCCGTTCCGCACCGCCGCGCGATACGCACCGGATCCCAAAGCGGCAAAGCTGTGGATTGGCGTGTGAAGTATATGGCGATATCGTGTCCACCCCCAATTTGCGGCCAGGCAGTCCTAGTACGTTTCCGTGCTGCATCCACGGTTCACTATCTTTCTTTTTCCGATGAGCCGTGAAAGAACCTAATTTGAACGGGGTTTCCGGACAAGTCGCGACCTGGATGTTCTGGGGAGGCTGCGCTCCTCCTGGTTGCCACACATTATCCTCTTTGGCACGCACGCTTGACGTGGAATTCCGGCCTGGGTTCCGCGGTAGCTGGCCGATTACCCGCTCTGATACCTTTCGGACTGTTGACTTGGTGATTTGACAGGACCCACGGACACTTATATGTAAGAGGCCAATTCAAGCTACTCGCATGCTTGAGCTATATTCTGATCCGAGAGGACCACGCGAAACCCTAGACATGGCCGCTAAGCCTTTCAAATCTCAATTGCGATTCGTGCGGATGGATTTCTATTTTTCACCACGATAGGTAGCGGGATTCTTCCGGATAGCCAAAAACCGTATGACGAGAGCATACAAATGGGGATTCGGCGCACCCAAGTGGCTTTGTAGAGTGGACGAGTTCGCCGAGCAGATTCACAGTCCGAGTATGACGCCCAATCTGATGTTGTCATCAACATAGTCAACGTGTACAAGGTTCGTCCTTTCTATGTACCGCTTTCTTTGATCCATGCGAAGCGTTCCTGTATTCATAGCGCGGACGGGTGACGTTGTCTGTACCCTCCACATGCATCTCATGGCGGATGTGACGGGGGAGTTGCCACCGCCCCCACCTGTCACATTGATGGTTGGATAGCCCGATGGGCTTTTCTTTGATTATCAAGGTTGCGAGTAGTGGAAGGTGGCGTAGTCAGGGTGAATATCCCTGGCAAATTCTTCCGGCCGAACCGCCGTTGCTGGCAGCCATTCGGTCATGGGATTTCTGCACAAAGGAATCGTTAACTGCCACGTATGGCAATGTCGCCATTATTTGTGAACCTGATCAAGGGTGACTTCGCCCCAAGTTGGTTATCGATAGAGTTTACCAACTCGTACAATTTGTGGCCATATGCCAGGCACACGCTTGTGCCTTTTCCTGCGATGGCCAAGTCTGCCACACCGACGGGAGAGGCAGGTGCCAGCCGCCTCAATGGGGGTGATGTTCGACGGCAGTCGACCACGCCCTTGCGGGGCCCATACTCTACTTGCTGTCGTGCGAATTTACTTCGAGGGAGGTAATGGAACACGTCGCACTGACTGGGTAACCGGAGCATGAGATAACCGGTTGACGGAGGAACAGCAATTTGTTTCGCGCATCCAGCCATGCCAGGGGACGTGTGCGCCGCATATCGTAGCGCCACGTGACCGCGGCAAGTAGGTTCTGTTAACAGAAAGGGTTCGGATGAAACGAGTATGGAGAGGCCGACAAGCCATGAAATTGAAAAAAGCACCGACGCGTTACTGAGTGGACTTGATTGGGATCACACAGACTGGTGTTCGCTTCCATATTTGATTTGGTGGAACAAAGATCGTCACGGGTTTGGCTGGATGTCAAAGCCGCATCGTAGCCATTATGGGACGGAACGACTGATGCGAAGGCGAGTATAAAGGCCGGGAAATTAGATTTGCGAGCGTCGAAAGGGAAAATTCAATCTCAGAGACACCTGGAGCGCTTGGGCAGTGATATTATCGCACAACGGCTATTGGGAATTGGACAGCAGCCTGCCTTACGGGACGGCATGCTGCTAAAATGCAGGCACTCGGGGTTGCCACACGCGTGCGAGAAAATGTATGGCGGCAGTGTTGAGCGAGCCTGAAGCGGAGCTGGAAGCGGGAAGTTGGTAAGTGACTGGGTAGGATCGCACGTTCTGGAACGTTCAGCCGAGGGGCCTTGACGGATCAAGTTGTTCACTCAGTTGGGACTTGAAAGGGAGCCATCATTTGAACAATACGTCATGTCTCCCCACACGGCGACGGGATGGTCCGATTGGACAAGGGATGAGACAGGGCTGTCACGCGGTGAAGCTGAGGTATAGGAAAATCATGCGGACACGATCGATTGAAGACATGACCTGAGCACAGATGCAGATTGCTGTGCATGGCGTGCTGGGCATGCGAGGGGAATTAGTGGTATTCAATTGTGCGGCTGGTGTGACGTAGGAAGGAGGCTCCTAATGGACTACTACGGAAGAGGCGAGATGATCTGATATGTAGTCGAAGGGAGAGGAACCACGGTATCGGGGTTTTACGTGAGAGCAAGGAGGAGGATGCGGCGATGGTATTGTAGGGCGGAAATAACGCCTGCTCTGAGCGCGCGAGCGGGGCGAGAAAGGCATGCGGTCGGGTGTTAAATAAAGCGGGGACGCCGGAAGGGAAAGAATTTTTGGGCACGCACGATGAGACAATGGACTCCCTTTCGGACGGAGGTGCGGATGAGTAAAGAAGTTTGGGCGCCGGTATTGAGTGCGTCATGTTACAAACGCGCCCGTCACGCGCTGGTCACTCCGCTCCAATTCATTCTTGTCTTGCGCTAAAATAGTCGAACAACTCAAATATTCGAGACAGGGAATGCCACCGAATGAATGAAATTTCATGGACGGTCCGTAGTGACGACAGGGATGAGATATCAAGGCCTGCGGAATATTTTCTCGAAACCAGGAATTTCGGGTTGTATTTCCAGGCTTTAGAAAGGAAGCCGTTGCGCCGCGGGGGGATTAGGGGCGGGCGTAGACCGAAAGCGGGTGGTCACGTGACGTGCAAGGCCAGGATAGGCAGGCGGATAAGGGTAAGGCTATGGGGAATCCCTGGAAAGACCCCAGTGCCGAGTGTGCCGAGAGGGGTGTTGACGGGCAAGTCAAACTGAAAAAAAAAAAAGAAAAGAATGGCTAAGTGGTGCGCGTAGAAGCGGGGTCGGAGGCGCAGGAATTATCTTGTTGGACCCGCACCGATACCGTACCGCACCATCGCGGCTGCTGCCATCGCACATCCCCCCTGTGTGTATATGTATATTTTTTTATCGTCTCTAAGCGGAGAATGCATCCACGTCCACAATTTTTACTCGTCCTTCAAATCCCTTCAGTGACACCTCCTTTTTATAAATGATCATGGCACCCGCCGTCCACTGTCCCCCTCCTCCGTTCGCCAGCGAGTCCTCACCATGGCTCTCTGCACACCCCCCTCTCTGCCACGCGCCCCGTCCGTCCTCTGCTCCATCCCCACCTCCCTCCCCACCCCCCCGCTGTC
>JBBPNQ010000088.1:0-39696 GCA_038090975.1 Boletellus pseudochrysenteroides
TACACCAAACTGAAACTGAACCAAAACTAAACTTCAGTTTGGTGTACAGCCACAACCATTCTGAATGTATTCTGTGGCACCATTTGCCTTTCCTGGACCATATTGTATCATTCTCTGACCCATAAATGCAATCCAACATTGTTCAGTTGCAGGCCTGTGCCATGGAATACATCTGGCTCATATGGAAAGGTCACCACACATGTGTGGGTCATGCATACAGTAGGTCATGATCTGGCACCAAACCTCAACTAAACAATAAATATGCTTCCTTTTATAGGCATTTGTACATGTCAGGGGAACTACTTTTACAATGATTTTTAACTGAAGGGTCTGGTTTTGTTACCACAATACATATGTACATTCCTGCACAGGTACTGTATACCCTGGTACATGGGTATAGATATACCCCAGGGTATCCTTCCCCATACCATGTGCTTACCTGTACCTGTCAAGCAGGTGTTAAGATTCACCCTAGTTCTTTCTCTTACCCCTTGGTTCCTTCTCATTACCTCAGACATTCTTTCCCTTTCAATAGTAACTCCTTCCCATCTGTTACTACTACACTTCCTCCATTGTTACGGCTGCCCATTATCATGGACTTATGTTTCCTTTTATGGATGGCTCTCTCATCCTGTCATCTACTGTTCTCCTTCCAGATTTAGCTCTCTCTGCTTTCCTTCTTCCTACACAGCTTGGTCTGTGCGCAAACTGCTTCCCTATATAAACCTCATCCATGTACTCTTACCTCTAAGCTAGACCTACCTAGGAATAGCATCATCTTTGTTTCCTTCAGATTTCCCTAAGTCTTCACCTTACTTCTGAGTAGGCACTAACCTCTAGTCCCCGCAATAATCTGACTGCTGTCCTGCAGTCTGTCCACCTTAGGAAGACCCTAAGGAAGCCTTAGTCAATTGGTCAAGGGAAGCCCCCTCAACCTCATTCCTCAATACTTCCATTCCATCTCTAGGTCCATGTTTGTCCCTACCTGGGGCAAGCATAACAGCAGGTATGGGTATATTTGCAGGTACAGGTACAGGTATGGCCAACAATACCCATGGGTTCACCCATGTTCTTGCCTACCTGGGATATAGCAGGGGTGGTGACTCAGACATAGTACTATGTACCAGTGAGTTACCCACAGGTAAACCCATAACCTATCTGCAGGTATACCCATGGGTACAGGTATGGAAATATCATGGGTGTGGGTATGAGTATGATCTTGAATACTCATGGGTTACCCATGCCATTGCCTAATGTCTCATGAACCAGATGAGTTCACTTCTTTCCCAATTCAACCACAACAAACTGTCCCAAAGTGTCATCCACATAAATTGAACTGGTTTAACTTCAAAGTCCCTTCACTTCAGCAGCAACACTAAATGGTTCCCAGTCATGTTAAACCAAGACATAAATTACAACCACAAGGAAAGCCCTGCGAGCAAGGCAATTAAACAAGAACATCTACAAATGGTATACACCACTGCAGCAACAATCTATGCTACCGATGCAAGCAAAAGGAATGCCCACCACAGTTTCACCACCGGTCCCTGCCATTACCATTACCATAGTTTTCATAACCCCCACCACCACCATATCGTGAACCTCCGCCGCCGCCACCACCACCACCTCGTCCGCGGCCACCACCATAACGGCCTGTTTGAATAAGCTCAATATAAAGAATAGAATCAATGAAGCAGTACAGACTTCGACCACCCCCTCCACTGTACATAGCCATCTCCTCTAACTGAGGGGGTACATGGGCCTTCGCTTCTCGCAATATGCTAATGAGTTCCCGCGCAGACTTTGAATTGTCTGTGGTAAAATATGTGTACGATGTGCCCTTCATACCCGCACGCTAACGCCATGTTAGCTTCAGAAAAAATTGTCACAAGATATATGGCATACCCCTGTGCGGCCAATACGGTGAATATAATCTTCGCAATTGTTCGGAAAATCGTAGTTCTGCACAAAAAGTTAGTGATACAATGGGCAACCAAGAGAAGACTTACGATGACGTAGCCAACATCCTTCACATCTTGTTGCGGACCAGGGGATTAAGTCATCGGTGGAATGAACGGCGAAGGCGACGAGGGAAAACCAATCGAACGGACATGAAGCACATGCGATATCAATAAATAAACAACAAAAAGAATACAAGCGCTTCTGCGGACAGGACACGAAACCAACATGGATGGAGGTTACTTGTGCACGTCCTGTGGGTGGTCCAAACCTTGCGGGTTGCTCGCGTTCGCACGCGCGTAGTCCCAGTCGGAGCGCTTGTGGAAAGGAAAAGAAACGTACCTAAACCACGCGAAGCAACATCGGTGGCGATCAAAATTGGGGAACGACCTGCCTTAAATTCCCCAAGAACCCAATCACGCTCGCGCCTAGAAAAAGTCAGCTTTATCCTATCCCAGAGTACGAACGACTCACTGTTCTTTGTCACCATGTATTGCCAAAGCGGGCCAACCATCTTGCCTCAAGTATTTCGTGATGTCATCTGCGACTCTTTTAGTCCCTACGAAAATCAGGACTTTGGCATTTTCAGAACTGATTTGATCCAGGTGCTTGATCAGTTTTGCGCGCTTCTCGAAATCGCTGCAGACCTCGACGATTTGCTGAATGTTGTGGTTGGCAGTCAACTCCATGGAACCGATGTTGACTTGGATCATATCCTTCAAGAAGTCCTGTAAGAATCATTCGTTACCAAAACGCAACGCCTGTTAAAATTTGTGTTACATTTGCCAGCTTTTGCACATCTTTTGGCCACGTCGCGCTAAACATCAGGGTTTGACGATCTGGTCGGATTTGAGAAACAATCTTCCTGATCTGAGGTTCGAAGCCCATGTCAAGCATGCGATCGGCCTCGTCCATCACTAGATAGGTGACGCGCCGCAGATTTGTCTTCTGTGTTTCAAGCATGTCGATAAGACGGCCAGGAGTGGCAATTACGACCTCAACCCCACGTTGCAAATCACGAATCTGAGGTCCCTTGGGCGCTCCTCCGTAGATAGCAGTATTACGGATGCGCGAACTTGAGCTACAACAATTGTCATACGCAAATGAAACTCAGCTATTATTGCGTAACTTACCCAAACTTTGTACATTCTTGTTGGATTTGCACCGCAAGTTCACGAGTGGGAGCCAACACAAGGGCGATGGGCCCATCGCCAGAGGTTAACAACGGTTGGCTATACGGATAAGTAATAGTTGACAACTCGACGACATATACTCACGCATTGATGTGGAGCATGGCTGGAAGTGCAAAAGAGATCGTCTTTCCACTTCCAGTCTGCGCAATTGCAACAACATCCCTGCCACTTAACGCCATCGGCCATGCCTGGCACTGAATTGGCGTTGGAGTGGTGAAGCCTTGGGCACGAATAGAAGACATGATGTACTCTGGGAAACCAGCTTCGTCGAAAGCGCGTACTGGTCTTGGGACACCGCGCCCTTGAACCTTAAAACACGATTGACAAAACACTTCACCAGCACGTCCAGGTGTACTTACCTTGATGTCTTTGCTTCGCCTGAACTCTTCAACCTCTCGCTCACTGAGAGCCGAAATCCGTTTATCTTCCACGTAGAAGTTCTTCTCGAAGCGCTCCAGCTTCTGCGACGACCAGTCGATAGAGCGTAAACCACCCCCGAGATTACCCATTCGATCATCGTACCCTCCCCAATTCCCACCATGATTGCCGAATCCTCCACCATACCCACCACCATAGCCGCCACCGTATCCATTACTGTGACTCTGAGGGTCCCAAAAATGAGTGAGGTAATCACTAAAGCAACTCCTGCGACGCACCATTTTTCAATTAACTCTAGAAGAGACAAAAGCTGACCGGGTGAATGCAGAAACAACACTGGTAGGTCGTGGTGCAAGTCAAGTCTGACAAGTGCCACTTGAAGAAAAATCGACAAATATATATAAATCGATTACATAATCACAAATATTATGTAATGAATTGAAAACTGCATATTGCGCACTGCCACTTGTGGGCACAATAATTGTGAATCATACATGAGATGGTAACATTTATACTACCTTTCCGGGCATAGTACGATGGCGCAGGACACGCAAATATTGAGTGGTATACAAACGAGATGAAAAGATGGCCTCACATAACCGTACATGGTTTGCGAAACCGGGTCGGTCTCTTGCACGAAGGGTCGTCAGGATACCGCGCGAGCATTTGCTTCACAAGGTCTTGAAACACATCAGAGACATGCCAGTTGCGTTTGGCGGACGTCTCATAGAAGGGAATGCTCCACCGCTCGACCAGGGACTGAATCGTGTTGCGAGAAACCTCCCTTTCAACGACTAAGTCCAACTTGGTACCGACGACGACGATAGGAACGGTCTATATATCGTCAGGTTCAGCATCTCGGTTACAGTGGCAGAACTAGTTACAATGTCACCGCCCTTTACACGATAGATCTGCTGGCGGAGATTATCCACCTCACGGAGGCTTGTTTCTTGCGTGAGACTTGGGGACAGATAAGATAAGTGATACAACGAAACAGAACAAAGGCGATACCTAAAAACCAAAACAAAGCCCTGACCGGACTGACCAATCCAAACCATGAAATATATGCATGAATGATATGCTACTTCAACGAAGAGATTTTCTACCTTGATGTAGAGTTCTTTGAGTGCAGTAAATTGTTCTGCCCCTGCGGTATCCAGCACTTCGAGCTGGACGATAAGTATAAGAACAAGATTCCCATGGAGGCCGGATCTGGTTGGGTAGAACACACACGAGCTCACCGAAGCCTTGACGCCACCGACGTCTACTATACGTCTGTAAGCTTCTATACTGGTGGTTAGTGAAGATGAAAAATTGGCGGACAACAGTAGAGCTACCTTCTATCGTTGGGTCATAGTTCTCGAGAAAGACATCTTGCACAAATCGCACTGTTAAAGCTGATTTCCCTACCCCACCAGCTGGGTCCAGAAGATTATAGCTTGTCACGGACGTACAAAGAGTTTGTACCCACCACCAAGAACAACAACGTTAAAATGTCTCATGTCGCGCGATACTGATGATTAAGACGGACGTGTTGGATGAGAAAATGAATGACCAAGAGCAACCGGGTGTGGGAAGGATGCAAGGACTGTAAGCAGTGTCATACACGAATGCGAGCTCGATGTAGGTTCCAAGGCCGCCAACTTGACAACATGCGAATAGCCTTGACCAAATCGACCCCAACTCTCAGCCTACAAACTATCGATATGTAGCGTTCTGCAGCTGTTTAATAGATTGCCTCGATTTTTCAATTGAAGGGTCCCCAGGGCAAACCTTAGGTTATGAGAGCACTTCAGGCTACTAATAATTCGCGGGTGAGCGGGCGCTCAAGCGCTTAAGCTCCAGTGTGTGACTCGATGTTTATATTACGTAAGAAGCCTGGCAAAGCAGGCCTCTGAACCTTGCCAGTTTAGACGGCGGTCTCATAGTAAGTATGCCTTCGAGTCGTCCGCGTGTCTTCTTCGATTTTTCCATTGGTCCTGAGCCTGCGGGAAGGTGTGATATCTATACAGCTAGCATGTGAGATACACTCACATTGTTCTAGAGTCATCTTTGAACTATTCAGCGATGCAGTTCCAAAGACCGCAGAAAAGTAAGCTGTTCACACTTCCAGAGATGAATTAGAATTTATGAGATCGCAGCTTCCGTGCACTATGTACAGGGGAAAAGGGGTTATCGGCTGTCTCAGAGCGTCCACTATACTACAAGAATAGTGTTATTCACCGGTCTATCGAGAATTTTATGATTCAAGGAGGAGGTCTGTCTTCAGCGACAGTCGTGTTCTCGCACCTTACCATTACCAGACTTCACGAAGCATAATGGCACAGGAGGGGAATCTATCTACGGGGGCCACTTTCCGGACGAAGATCTTTCTGGGCCCCTCGACTCGGAAGGGTGTGTCGCGAGCATCATTTGTCGAATCCAGTGACTCTTTGGCCTCATATTTGAATTATTCTAGACTGTTGTGCATGGCTAATAGAGGGCCTGACACCAACGGATCACAATTTTTCATGACCCTACGAGAGTGTCCCCATTTGAACGGTCAGCTTTTCAATGCTAGTTCGTCCCCATGTACTCAAGTATATCAGGTAAACACGTCGTCTTTGGAAAGGTGATCAGGGGTTATGAAGACGTGGTAAAAAGGTTAGCACAAGTACCCGTAGATGCCAAGGATCGACCACAAACACCGATTGTAATCTCAAATTGTGGTGAGCTCGAACTGAGGAAGCCAAAGCCCGTGGTGGAACAAACAAACCGTATGTCTATCATTTCTCTCTCAACCAACCACATCATGTTTTATTCGGCTGTATACAGGAGAAAGCGCCAAAAATCGCAAGCGTCGCGATAGTCGCTCCCGATCACGTAGTGCAGACGGTGAACGTCGCCGGAAGAAGTCAAAAATGCGGATATCCAAACCGGAATACCATCGCGATGAATCTCAAAGGTCGCAGGCAGACTTTATTCCGCAAGAGACAGGTGAAGGATGTGACGCGCGTCGAGAACGTGAAGAACAAGAGCGAATGGCGAAAGCCAAACGCAAGGAGCTGGAGCGCATTCAGCAAATATATGACAACTCAAATTCGACACAAGGCGTCCGTTTCAAAGGTATACGGATTGGATAACCTTTTTGGTATGCAGTATTTAATACCTCCCCATTGCCTCGTTCTAGGTCGCGGACGCATGAAATTCGTCGATCCAGAGTTACACCATCGGCAGTAGTCAGGGACGTTTATTGTCGTCTATAATATGAACACTGCCTTGTTTTCCTTGAACTTGCGATATCCTGCAATCAGAACCCGCACACTCATCTATGCTAAGAATCGTAGGGTTCGTGACAGAAGTGTCTAAACAGACATCTCGACCACTTGGTCAGTAACGCCATGCACCCCGGAAGTCGTATCCTCTGTAGCTTTCTGATCATCCGTCCTTCCGACAACAATTGTTTTTGCCCCGGCTGCATTTGCGAAGCTGAGTGACGGCCTGACAGTAGAAATATTAAGCGCAGGGGAAGATCCCAAGGTAGGAGTAGTGGATGGGGAAGCTGATGTGATTTTAGTCGAATGCAAGGGTCCTCGTTCAGTAGCTTGCCGAGAGTTTGTGCGTGACATCGAGTGTTGGGGAACCTTGGCGAGCTCCAAGCGAGCAGAAATTTCACGGTCCTTTGCAGAAATATCGACTGGTCTGCAACACATTAGCATGATGCTGCTCGATTCGTGGGGATGAACTCACTTAGCAGCACCAAACGGGTTAGATCTCGGAGGATTGGGGGCTAACTTTGGGGAGGATAAAGGGGACGGACTCGTGGAACCTGTAGAGGCACGAGGTAGTAGTTCAAGCTTCTTACGGCTAATTTGAGGAGTTGGAGGAGTGGAGCTGCTTGCTGTAGACGAGCGAATCAGCTGTAATGAAGCATTGCCAAAATACTGGAACAGATGCTCACGAGAAGTGCCACTTGGGGCTCTCCGCACGCGCCAGTCACCTTCGTCAGGTAAATCCCGTGCATGAACGGACTCAGTTTTACCCTTTACGCTACCAAACTTGCCATTCCCAGACTCCTCAGGCGATGAAGGCTTAAATCTGCTCCCCATGGTCCAGTGTTCTTCTCTATCCGCAGCACCAGTCTGGCCCTCCGTGATGGAGAAACCCGAGCCCATCCGACGAGCCGACGGCGCCTCCGGCTCAGCCATTTTTGATAGCGGTCGTGATGATCTCCAGTCACTGGCTTCGTCAGGAGCGCTCGTCGGCGGTGGGGGGCGTTCTCCCGGTTGCCCGTCAAAGCGACGTCGTGAAGGCTCACGAGAATCTTCTACAGGCGGAAGAGGGCCTTCCCTACGCCAGCTCCCAGAAAACTTGGAATCATCCTCCGGAAAAGCAACGCCAAATCCGGGCTTTTCCTTCGCTAACGCAGGATTGAGTCCATCGTTGAATGACGATCCGACCAGCACTCACGGGGCTCGGCAACGCTCACTCGAATAGTGCGACCTGACAGAATCTGATAAGGTGTCAACTAATGTATTTGTTTAGAAGAACTGGGATAACTAACAGATCCTGTCCTAGACAATGCATCTTTTAAAGCATCCAGTTCGGCGAATTCGACGTAACCAAAACCCTTGGGTTTGTCATCGCGGTCTTTGATGATTTTGATGGACTTGGCCTGTGTGTACGTTTGATATTACAGAACTCGGTGAAGTAAACCACGAACCTGATGAGGATGAAAGAAACTAGCCAATTCGTTTTCAGTGATATCGAAGGCGAGGTTTCCAATGAATGCAGTATAAGGCGGTTGGGATGGCAATGGGACCTCTTCTCTCACGGAAGAGAACGGACGATCGGCTGAGTAAAGGCGTGAGTTGTCAGGATAGCGATAGATCCAAAACCAAACATACGTCGAGAAGATGCGAAGTCATCACGCCTGTTGAAGCGATCGCCAGGGCGTGATAGCCTGTCTTCGTCCGTCTTAATCGAGGCTGGAAGAAGTTTACACATGAGACAGTGTATCCAGTGATGCATGAAGTCCTTACGGGCTGAAGGAAGGGAATCCATTTCATCGGCCCATGAGCCAAGAGCTGCTTGCGAGATCAACCAGAGAACAGACGAGTGTACAAAAATTTATGCGCACTGCTATCACCCAGAAACTCGTTGAGAGACATCTTGGATGCCTTAGATTTTTTGGGCGCTGTTCAGGGTAAGTTGTATGGTCATCGCGGAAAGTCAATACGCTCACCCATGGTTGCAAATTAAGGCCTTTTTCTGACACTTTGAACTGTATCTGGTACGTTGGCTGTTTGCTGAATGCCTGAAAAGCTGTCGAGGAGATGACCGAGGCAGATATCAATTATTCCCACGCATATACTGGTCATCACCGTCAGAGCATGATCCTCCTTGAGGTAGGGCGGGACTTCACGCCGTCGTTCAGTACAGGCTAACACGACGGCAGTCTCATAATGTTATTATTCAAACAACCTTGGCAGACAAGGCGGTTAAGTGGGTTGATCATCTCTACGCTACCATGGCCATCGCGCTCATTGATCACTCCCCAGACCCTCGTCTCTCGATGTCCTATTTGTAGATTTCGATGGAGTTAGATTTCACTTGTCAACACCAGACAAAAAGACGGTGGTTCAGCTTTCGATGAACATCCGCTGTTGGGACGAGCTCGTGGCATACGGTGCACTCGACATACTCAGACGGGAATACGGCACCCTGATCAAGCCCCAAACGGAACCGGAATACCATATCAGTCTTGACATTGACCTTGAGCAACTCCCGGGTGATGAAGGTGCGTATTTAATACAATTGCGAATTTAACTAACGGGCCGCAGCGGGTCGGGATGCACTCATTAGATCCATCGCCCTCTTAAAGCGGAATGCCCTTGCAGCCCCATTTGAGTTGGCGTTTCGCCAACAGAAGGAACTAGAAGCCTCGGGAAGCGCTCTGGGAGATCTGATGCAGATCCATTATCGTGATGAGGAGGCAATATACATTCGAGCATCGCCAGATCGAGTGACAGTCATATTCTCGACCATCTTCCGAGAGGAAACTGACAGGATATTTGGTAAAGTGTTTCTGCAGGTGAGTTGGTCGATTTGGACTCGAGCAGAGTTTCACTGAGGTCGCCACCAGGAATTCGTAGATGCTCGACGTCAGCCCAGTATCCAGAACGCTCCGCAAGTGCTCTATACGAATCGGGATCCGCCTCTCGAAATCCGGGATGTACCCGGCCTCCGCAATTCCGAAGACATTGGATATGTCACCTTTGTGCTTTTCCCCCGCCACTTTGCCAAGGCTGATGTATCCTACAACACAATCTCGCACATTCAGTTGTTCCGCGACTACCTTCACTACCACATCAAATGCTGCAAGGCCTACATGCACTCCCGCATGCGCCATCGTGTCGCGGAGTTTCAGAAGATCCTCAACCGTGCCAAGACAGAGGTAGCGGCTACTGACAGAAAGACTGTCAGGTGAGTTCATCCAGTGAGGTTGTGTTACTTGTCCTGACCCGGTTGCAGCGGCAGAACAATGGTAGTTCGGTAGATAGAACATGTACTAGCGCCACGACTTGTGGCATCTGTACTTTCTCACGCCACGGTAAATTCAGTTCAAGCTGCAGTCGATGGACGTCGAGTGTGTCGCTGAGCTTGCGACGACGTCTGGTGAGGGGGCTGGCATACCGGATTCGATCCGCATCACCAGACACGGGAAACTTCGTGTTTGGATCAAGAAAGCGCTGGATTTTTTCGAAGTGCGTCCCATTGCTCACGAGACACTTGAGTGTCCAACACTAGCGCAGAACCAACCTGACAGACCACTTGTTCTCTACTCTGCACCGGCGGATGTTTCGGCTTCCACTATTGCACGTCTAATCTCTGTCGTTGAGATCATCAAGCGTGAGTACTTGAAAGGACGGGACGCATCCACAGGCGATGTTTCCGGGCTGCATCAGTACAATCAGCTCCTATTTGAGCAACAAGGGGAGATTCCAGTGGAAGGGGGTGAAGATCGAAGGGACGCACTGCACATTGCGCTCGATGGCCATTCACAGTGCGTGACGCGACGCTCCTGACGCAGTCGCTGACTCGACTCTGTGATAGCTTGAAGCAGTCATTCGCGCCGCACATGAAGATCACACTGTCTGTCGATGCCCTTGCGCGCCGTCACGAGAAACGTGAAACGTGAGTGACGCATCTAGGCGTTGCGAGCCGCGCTGAGGACAAGATAGGTACCAAGCGCCTATGGTCCGTCGTATGTCCAAGTCAGCAAAGGCGAGGGTGCGGAAACGGCTGAGAAAGCAGGGCGAAGTGGTCGATGGAGTGTAGTTTTGGTGTCAAAGTCTGCCTTGAATGGCACATTTCTGACGTAAGATCAGCATGGATTTGTAGTGAAAATTTGTCAAGGGGAGTGGTCCGACTCGAGTCGAACCGTAGCGGAGCCAAGTCCCGAGTCAAACAAGCCACCCCTCGTGACGGTACTTGCTTGCCGTTTTATTTCAGCGGGCACGTCTCAGCAGTCTGGAAGGTCTGGCGCTCAGAGGCTGTATTGATTGGTTGCACTATCTGTCTTATCGCAACTGCACCGATATTGTGTCTTGCAAGTTCCGCTTGGTCCAAACCTGTCGGTAGATCTCCGACCTTTTTATAACGGCTTACTTGGCTGCGCGCATGCCTCGCCGCACCTCTACCCGCACCGTCACGTCCTCTGCGACTCCTCAAGCTCCTGCCCCTCCCCAACAACTAGAGACCCCTTACGATTCCAACATTCGCCAGCTCCGCCACCATTGGAAATGGGCCGCCTTTTCTCAATTCTTCTTCACGTTCGGTCCCCTTCTCGCCATGACTGACGTTACTCTCACCGTAAGTTCGTATTTCATCACAAATACTCGACACTCTCACCATGTCTTCCTTTGTCCATAGGACGTCGAAAACGACCTAGTCCACTCAACGAACCGAGTGCTGTCTCGCATTATGCAACGCTTGCTCATAACTCTCACTCAGGATAGGAAGATAACGTGAGTTTCCTCCTACTCGTGCCGCTTCCTTTTCGCCTAACGCCTTCACTGACGGCCATGTCCAGCACTGATAGCTGGCAGAATGCATTGCGACGCCAGTATCAAAGGAGGGACCCAGAAGCTAGCCCCATCGGCCTCATGGCTCGTCCTCTTCATTCCATTGTCGAGTCCTCTCGAGCATCTACGGTACCTTCGGGTGCTCTCTCTGAGGCACCCCTCGACGAAGCGGAACGTGAGAATGAATCCTTGCAGCGCGATCAGTCTACCGCTCCTCCCGAAAACGTACTTCGTGTCGAAGGTTTGATTGAAGACCCAGGGCACGTCTCCGTTACGAAGGTTGAGGAAGAAGAAGTTTCTTCCGAAACACTAGAGGCACCGGAGAAACACCCTGATTGGTTGGACCTCTCGATGCTCGCGAAGCTCGAGTCTTTGCATTCCTTAGCGGAATGGCAATTTCATCATCCACATAGAGTCCGCCAGCGGATGAAAACTGATGACGAACAGGCCACATGGGTATGTCGAAGTACAAGCACTTTCCGTTCTCTTCCCCCTGACGGATTACTTGTCTTCGTGAAACATAGCGAATCGAGCCCATTGGATATGATGCCAAGAGAAATGCGTATTGGCTTATTGGTGGTATGTACCTATAGCGTCTCGTCAGCGATGCCAGCTAATATCGTCAGCAGGTGACCGGCTTTGGATCCAGCGAGAACCTCCCAGACCGAACTTGAAGCGGAAACGGAAACCAGGTGGAATTTCTGGGAATACCACAAAGAAGCAAACGCAGTCCTTAACAGTGAAACGTCAACGGATTGATCAGAATTTGGAGGCCGGTGGACAACCATCTGTGGCGCGTTCCACTCGCGCCAAGACTTGGTTCCAACTTTCTTCAAGCCCTAGAGAGAGTCGTGCTGCAAAAACGCGGGCAAACCAAAGACTGGATGTGCAAGCAAGAGATATTGCCGAGTTTCGACGCCAAATGGCCGGTTCTCGCACCAGGGCTACATCCATAACCCCTCGCAAACCCACTGGTACAAGGGTCAGCGCGCGATTACGAGGCGCAGTGGTTGAAGATGATGAGTGGCAAGAGGTTCCGGACGAATGGCTGGCCGTGAGTGATACCCATCGGCGATATGCCAAGGATCCACCTTCTGGTCCCTTGCCGGCCAGCAAGAAAAGGTTAAAGACAGGTTTAGAAAGTGAGGAGAGCTCGATCAGTGAACTCACTGAACTTAGTGATGGCGAAGATGATGTAGTGGGGTCAGAACGTGATTTCCACGAGAGGCCAGTGGTGGATGCGGAGGAAGCGAACTCCACGCTAGCAGAGAAAGATACAGACGCGGAAACCAAAGATCAGCAGGATGGTGAGGCAAATTTAATTGACCTGCCCGTTATACCACTCCTTTCTAGCGACTTTGTTGAGTGGGAAACGGTTAGTACACCCGGTATATTGAACCGGACACTCACTGACCTGCCCAAACAGATGTGTGTGACTCTTGAGGAATGGGAAAGTATCGGACAGCAGTTCGAGAAAGCAACGCATTATGCAGAAAAGGCACTTCACAAAGTTTTGTCACGGAGCATCGTGCCTATGGTTACCGCTGAACTTAGGGTATGTTTTATTTGTTTTTTGTCCAGCTCATCATATTTATCTCCTACCCAGGAAGCCGAGAAGAAACGACAGATGGAGGAAGCTGTCGTGCATCGCAAGCGTTCCTCCAGAATTGCCATGAAGGAGGTTGAAAAGGAAGAAGAACGTGCAGCAACGAGGAAACGCGTGGAGCAGGAGGAAAAAATGAGTCGAACACGAAGACTAGAAGCTCGTCATCAAAAAGAACAGGCAGAAAGGTTGAGGAGGGAAAATGCGCGAGAACAGCGTTGGAAGGAGCGCGAGTTTCGTGAGCAGCCGTCGGCCGAGACGTTCGATGCAGAGTCGAAGTTTGGTCACTGTTGATGTTTCACGCTTGGCATTCTGACTGCAGCCTTCAGGCCCGACACCTCTGTGGACGTTATTCAGGAAAGCTCCGACTCACTACCACCCGGACAAAGTAAGGCTCTTGTCACTCCGAGCGCCGCCCCGATCAATGGCACAGGCAGTGGATCTCGCAGTCCTGTTGAAAACTGGGTACTTGATTGTGAGATCTGTGGGCGAAAGGGTGTTAATCAGGTGAGCTCTTAATCTTGGAGCTTATTTCTTTCCCGACATCTCGCCTTCACAGGATGATGGTGTTCCCCTCTTGTGTTGTGGTGTATGTGGGAAGTGGCAACATATTGTTTGCCATGACAAGCAAGATACGATGGCTGGACATCCGAAGCGTAATTGGGATACTGTGGATTTTATTTGTCAACAGTGCCGTCTGATAAGTTCGAAGAGCTCGCCACCCAGTAGCCCTGCTAGCTTCCTCTCGTTTGGAGTGAACAGCAAGAAAGAACAGGCATCCAGCACTCAGGCTTATTACATCTCGCCATCGAATCATTTCAGAAGTTCCTCCAATAGTGGTCATCACCAAGATTCGTCATCCAATGCAAGATACCCGTGCGATCATTCGGGCCTCCAGAGAACTGTTCCTTCTCCTTCAACCCATTCCTATACTTCTCAAAGCCGCCCGACGGGCGTCACCTTTGCACATTATCAGCCCCAGCAAGGCGGGTTCTCCACCTCTCGACCGACGTACTCAGTCCAAGATGTTAATCCCCATCAGCACTCACGGTACACTATTACGCCCCATGCGGTCTCAGCTGGGATAACACCATACCCATCTACCATCCATGTGAGCTTCCATCAACATACGCTGAACATAGGTCTTACGTTACTTGTCCTCAGCCACAAGCTACAACTCACTCGCCTGCCCATGCCCACGAACAGTGGCTCCCTTCGTCGTACCCCCGCACCGCCAATCCGTACCCGCCAAATGGCGGATCATCCCTCCTTCCGCAGGGAGTTCAACCATACTACAACGGACATACTCACTCATACTCCCATATACGGGGAACGACCAACTCTACCGTGCTAGGGCAATATGCAGGGCTCCGACATGTCTCATCATACCAACATAGTAAATAGTGGAGGACTCCACGATTAACCATTGTAGTCCAGGTCCCTGACTTATTACTGTTCTCTACCTCAGTACCATGAGCCTCCTGGCCATTGAGCTAGCGAATGATACTGCGGGCACACTGTTATACAATGTAGAACACGGGTAATGTGGAGTAGGATAATCTATCGAATTGTTTCATACATCTTGAATGCAGGAGATGTGAAGGGAAATGGATCATCGTCTGTCACGTTGTCCCTGATGGGTGGATATCAAACAATCAGGCTCCACGGTGACTCGACTAGTAGGGTGGCGAATTCACGTACTCGATAGGTCCAAGAATTTTCAACCCACGAATATGGGTGTCTTTACCACTCATGTGGTTTGCTACAACAATGATTTGGAGTACGTATGCATGGACCGGCTTGCTGGAGAACAACAATCCAGGTTAAGTAACAACTACCTAGTTAATTGCAAAACCTACTAGGTTGTACCGTCTTCACTTAACTCTGACGACACATCAAAGGTGATCCAGCCGTCGGGTTTGTCGAGGGTAGCTACTCGAACATCCTGGAGGTCACTTGGACCAGTTCCAGCACGAATTGCCAAGGTCGATGGCGTGTAGGAGTCGTCTTGTGGCCAACTGAGATATATGCTGATCTTCTGAGCAGCCGCATATTAGGTCTTCAGAAAGGAAATGAAGGATTTGAGCCAACCTGAATTGCGACTTTGCGAGGGAATTCTATAGTGATGAAGTGAGGCTGGGGGCCGTCGGAACTAACTTGAAGCTCAGACTATGCAATGGTTGAATCAAGCAGTACTGACTGCCAGAAGGTGTCCGGATCACCATCCCTTAAGCACTCGGCACCAAACCCGAACTTATACGAGGAAACAGACCACTTGGCAATGCGGCCGATGTCTGGCCATGGAAGAATGGGCGGTAGGCGACCTAGGGTTCGTTTCAGTATCTGCATAATCGTTTTGTGCGAGCGCAAACTTTGGTGCATAATTGGCAGACCGTCCTTGGGCACGGCTGCCGCAGACGGTGCAGGATTGACGGCATTTTGTACGTCGTTGTGTGCGCTGGCGGTGGGTGTGGCCATGTTGGTCGAGCTTGAAGTGTAGCGCCCCGACTCCCGAGATTGTGAGGATCGGGGGCCTGCCACTGGGCCCAGTCACGATCATTGTCTTCCTAGTCTGATCAGAGATCGGACTTGCCCGGTATGATGATGGACGACGCTAGCTGGCCAAGATTGGCCCATATCGACGACTACCCTCGCTATGGCCGGCAAATGATACTCGACAACTTTGGGCTACAAGGTATTTTACTTACTTTCTTCCACGGACAAGGTATTCAGGCGCTCTTAGGCCAAATCAAGCTGCAACACGCATCGGTCGCTGTAATTGGTGCGGGAGGTCTGGGATGCCCTGCGCTCCAGTACCTTGCTGCTGCCGGTGTTGGCAAGCATTCCTTTTCATTGCAATATCAGCTTAATCACCAGCCGAAACCAGGGCGAATAGCTATAATTGATCACGATACAGTCGAACTTTCCAACATACAGAGACAGGTACTCCATAATGAAGAGACGATCGGCATGTCCAAAGTGCTTTCGGCGGCGGCTGCTATCACAAAGTGAGCGACCACAGGCTTGCCCCTCCCTTGCATTCGAGATGCGATACCTCCTAGAATTAATTCGACGATTCGAGTGGAACCCATCAGCGAAGCGATAAATTCGTCCAACGCGATGGCGCTCTTGCAACCATATGATATAATTCTCGATTGTACAGATAACGTGCCGACCAGGTATCTTTTATCTGACACCGCCGTTCGACTCAGAAGGCCGCTCGTCAGTGGTGCCGCCCAAAAGTACGAAGGTCAGCTCTGTATCTACAACCTCGGCGAGTCGGGACCCTGTTATCGTTGCATATTTCCCAAACCTCCCGCCCCAGAGATGTCTGGGAGTTGCGAAGAGTTGGGTATCCTGGGTGCTGTTACTGGTGTCATCGGTGTCATGCAAGCATTGGAGACCATCAAGGTCCTCGTCGGTCTGCATGGTGTGTACGGTACCTTTGATGCTCGTTCCCCTGGGACAAGTTGTTGGCACAGATGGTAATGCCTCCCTTACGTTGTTCTCCGCTATGTCAATGCCACCGTTCCGGACCATTAAGCTAAGAGCAAGGAAATCGACATGTGCTGCCTGTGGGGTAGATGGGCAAAAGTTGAGTGCTATTCACGAGACTGACTACGTCGCGTTCTGTGGGGGACCCCGCCCCGATTGGCAAGCAAGGGGTTTAGTTCTAGGGAACGCTGGTGATCGCATCTCCGCTCAAGTAAGCCGCTCAGCTTCGCACAATAGGGTAATCTCAACTGCTTTCAGGAGTTACAAAAAAGATTGGGATTACAGGAACAATGCATATTACTCGATGTTCGTCCTAAGGCCGAGTTTGGCATATGCCATTTACCGGGCTCACTAAGTAAAACCAATCCCATAGCCCTTCCTGCATCATTCACAAGTTTCCTATAGACGCTCCATTGCCACAGTTGCTCGCCGATCCGTCTGTTTACGTACCACCCAATGTCACCTCGAAGATTTTAGTCTTGTGTCGACTCGGGAACGACTCCCAAATTGCAGCGGAAGCGCTTCGTGAACTTAATCCATTATCTGATGTGAGGGATGTTATCGGAGGGTTACGTGCATGGGCAAAATATGTAGATCCACAATTTCCGGTGTACTAAGATAACGGGTGCCATTATCGAAGCACATACAAGTCAGCACGCATCACAAGATGTATTGGTACACGCATAGTATAGTTTGTCTAGGATTGAAGGAAATAGAGTACACCTTATTTTCCTAGAAGTCCTTGAGCAACTATGACATGCCCACAAGATCACGTCTACTTACTTAAACCAGCTTTGAACCACTTGGGTATCTTCTTCTGCTGCGACCCAGTGCTCGGCATGCCTGGGCTCGACGATGTCCCTGACTTTGAGACTGCTTGTAAATCCCCAAAACTGGGTGGATTTGGCAAGTCGGTTGCTCGCGCAGCAATGGTCGACAACAATGGCGCTGGTACATCACTCCCTAGTTTCTATCAACACAACGGTAACACAACCTAGTTCAAGAGACAAACTGTTGAGAGATTCGTCCTCAAATCTGAGTAAGAGCACAGAGGATGGTGCCAGTTGAAGCTCAACCAAAGTCAAGTCCCGAACCTTTGGATCGGAAACCTTGAGATCACGTTTAGGTGGGGACTGATCTAAAAGAAATAACAATGAGAATCCTTCGAGTGCAGGTGAGCTCACGAACATAATATGAATTTGATCGGTTTCACATCATCACGAAGTGATGAGCGAACAAAGGCATAGACAGAACGGATCTTGTCCGACGACGGGAAGGCTTTCTCTAGTTGAGTACGGTCGCTAAATCTGACACGAATTGTTGTCTGCATGGATCTCAGCTGCATCAACGGGACACAAGATCGAACTGACGTTCAGCCATCTGTCCCTCCTCGCTCTCTCCACCGCTTCCCTTGTAGCTCGTAACTGTAATGGAGCATTAACCAAGGCTTGTGTGCGCGCAGTCAGGGCCGCTTGCGTGGCCATGAGATCAGCTGCAGTCGGAGTGAAGTAGGACTCTGGCAATTCTCCTACTTCAGACCCGTAGAATGAGCGGAGAAAGATATGATCCAGGTCCCATAGACGCACACGGAGAGCCACTGGAAGAGGTAGGTGCTTTGTACACCTTGAAATCCGACGGTTGAATCGTAGGGGATGCGCCATCCCCACTGGAAGATGGAAGTTGAGAGGTATCAGACATGGAAACGAGATTGTTCTGTGTATAGAGCTATGGAACGACGTATCAACAAGGTCTCGATCGCTACGGAGGATACCACACGAACAGGCGCCTCGTCCACCGGATGCCGCGCTAATTTGCCACCTGCAACGTGGAGACTAGACGAAAGGACTGTGAGTGCCGGGAACAAAACCCCGTAGAGAGAAAATCAGGAAAATCCAAGTTGTCTCAGCCCACGGGCCTCAGGGTGCGCCGGCAAGCACGCCTTTTGGAACAAGGCCCGTGAGTCGAACGCAAATTACATGAGCGCATCATCTGTATGGCATGAACAAACGGAGTCAACACTCACGAAACGTGTTCGTTCTATCTAGCAGTCTAACCAAGATGATGGTAGTAAATAGGTGGGCTTAGTGGTTGTTTTCGTCTATTTCACTGACACCCTATTTGGTACGCCCGGTCCATTGACTGACCAACGCTGCCAGCGACAAATGTCATACAAGCACTCGCACACATGCCCGATCATCACCACCACCACGACAATGGAGGTTGCGGTCATGAAAGCCACGACCACGACCACGACAGCGGAGACGTTGGCCCCAACGACAACCTATTCCCCTATATCGACCGCCCCCATGTCGTTGCGTTAAATGGGACGGGCCCAGGGTCTAGCGTCATCAAGCCGTGGCACGAGCGCATGAACGAACAAGTGGTACGCAACAGGAAGGCCCCATGATAATCATCCATTGAGTCTACCGTAGTTTTTGGAATCTGATGCAGACGAACAATTGTGAGATACATACCACATCGAAACCATAGACGAGCTGAAGGGTTCCTTCATGGAGAATCGTTCGCGTTCCGTTTACTGGCTCTGTCAAACTTCGCTCTCTCCTTCTGAAAGCCGGTCCCGGTGATCAGACACCGCAAAAAATTGTCTTGGTGCGTAGATCCTCATGTTTAACCACATACCGTTGCATACATGGCCGCCGCTTCTCCTACGTCTCAGTTTACAAATGAGCCAAGCTTGGACTTCGACGATGTTTCGGATAAGAGTCCAGCACAGGAATTTGAAGTCGCAGTTGGGCGGGAGGTAGGCGAGTATGCTGTCAGGCATGTCTTTATCTCGTTTGGTCGTGTCGAACTCGTCTTGATACCCATCACTGGCAGGGCGACAAAATTTACTAATGTGACCTCCGTGACCTTATTCATCCCGTCAAATCACGGAGCCGAGTCGACGCGAGTGTATTATATCGGATTCTTCGGACATTGGACTCAAGTACGCAAAGTCTTGTTGCTAAATCGTATCCACTGATCTTATGTTCACCTAGCGAACGAGCAATCCAGTCATAACTGTCTACGAGGCACAGGCTAATCTGACAGACCACGACAAAATTCAAGGGACTGAGGGTGCGTTCAGTACCTCTCAGACATGATGTGACATTAGTTCGTCAAGAGTACAATGTTCGATAAGGAAAAGTTATGCAAGTATAAAGTAGTGGAATTGTACGGTGATAACCACGGATGGCACTCAATCGGGCTGAGGATATATTAATGAGGCATGAAACTCAGTCATGGGTATCTAGCCTGAGTTCATTCCTTGTGAAGCAGATCCCTCCGCACTACGCTGCATAAAGGACTGCAGCATCTCGTAGTTCACAGTTCCACCCCCCGTGTTATACGCTGCAGCGTTCGTGGGGACATTAACATTTGCCTTTGGGTGAAGATCATCAATAGAATATCCCAAGACAACTCATGTGGTACTTACATGTAAGCCTGTGGGTATATTCGCGACCGTGCCTGGCACATACGGGTTAGCGGGTATGGACATCCCAAGCGAATTCAAGGCCTGGCTTGAGGTATTATGAGGCTGCTGGGTATGCAGCAATTGCTGCCGTCGTAGGTGGTCCCTAATTTGTATGAAATATTGCTTTTGTTGTGCTGGATCGAGACCTTGCATGCGAGCCAAAATCGCCGCATGGATATTTGGTCCGCTCGACGGCTGAGGCTTTGCTTCTTCAACCGAGGGTTGCGCATCCAATGCATTTCCACTTCCAGGGAGATCGGGGAGACCATCGGGAAACACAGCTCCTGCGAAACTGGTACCCATTGGGAAAATGAAAATGTTGTACGAGAAATTTCCTGATGGCAGCTGCCATCCTGCATATGCGTACTGTCGCTCGAGTGAATCGTTTGGAAATGATATATCGGGAAGGATACATACAATATGACGGTCATTCATAAATTTGTGAAGTGCATGAAACTTCTGCTCGTTTGCGGACCCATCGGGAGCGGGAGGATTAGGTTTGAATTGCATCACATGCCGAGGTTGATGACGGTTGAGCCAAAATGAGAGCTCCGCGTTGTTCACGGGTTCCTTGCAAGGGTTTAACGTCAAATTCTTTGGCCAGATGTCTGTGTGACTGAGGAAATTGATGAGGAAACTACACTCAGGGAACGATGTGAATGACCTACATATCACTAGCTAAAACGATTCCAAATACATGTATTTGCATTTCAATCGCTGCCTGGCCGTTGAACTTAGGGGAGGTCCACGAGAACGTCCCATTCCATGTAGACGCGTTGGGTGCCTGGATAGGCTGGTTATTTGTCGCACTGGGATGAGTACCTGTTTCGTGAGACTTTGTCCCAGGCGTCTGTGAGGCTGGTCCGAAATTTTGCGGCCGAATGCCTTTTTTCTCAACCGGTTTTTGCATCTGGGCGACTGCCTCGGGAGTCCTAGTAGGGTGTGACTGTAATTGACTGGAACCCGCTAGAAGGTTACTGCCATTGGGCGCGGATATGGTACCACCACGGGACTGCCAGAATTGCGCCAATACTTGTGAGTCAGGGATCGCAGGTTTATGTTCCTCCATCGTGGGACCCATTGGCCGTTCACCCGACGCACCTTGTGCATTCGGTGGGTGAGGCTGGGTAGACGGACCCGCCTCTGCCGAACCATCCGGGAGAGCTGATCCGGCAGATCCGGTTTGCACGTTCATGGCTTCTTTAGCGAGGACCATCTTGTGATAGTGTTGCCAAAGTACCGATTTGATCTGCTCTTTAAGACGAATCTTGGCAGCTCGGTCTTTTTGAAGTCCAGTCAAAATCGCTGTCTGTCCAGTGTTCTGTGCACTGGGTATCTGCGAATCTATGATCAGAATCTCTCTTTCTAACGTCTTAACACGTTCCATCATCTGTCCAATTTTGACTCCTGTTGGAGTCACCGCCTGTTCGGGGTTGGTGGCTGGGAGAGACGGGCCGGAAGTTGGTAGTGGACCGGAAGGAGAGGTAGATGCGGGTGCTGACGCAGGTGCAGAGATGGTGGCCAGAACGGGTTGGGCCGAAGATGGATTCTGACCGGAAACGGTCGTAGGCGGTAGTTGTGCAACTTGTGACACTGGTTGTTGGGAACGTTGGGTTTGAGATATCCGTGCAGGAGGCGGTGCAGGGGGTGCAGATGATATTTTTGAGATGGGATCGGTAACGACCTTTTGTCGCTTCGTGTCTGGGCTTTGGTCAGAGAGTAGAGCATCAGTCTGGCGCTTGGTGCCTTTGGTCCAGTAAGAATCTGCCATGTGTGATTCCGCGTACGCTCGCTTACCTTTCTGTGGCGTAGGGAAACCTGCAAGTAACAAGACATGTGGAGCATGCACATTGAACCACGGGGATTGGACTCCGGGACCCACCACCTACTAGGCGAGAGACGATGACCGCAGAGCTGAGAAAAAGAGACGGAGACGAACCGATGAATGAAGGTCCTGAAACTGAGGTATTTTTCTTAGGTTGATCAGGCTCAAATTGATCTTTCTCTGTCAAATGTTCGACCTGTCCCACTCCGGGAGAGCTCACAGAACACTCCTCACCTTCCTAAGTTCTGCAGGAATAGAATCCCAATTCACGGAATCTAGGTGTTGCAAAGTGTTGCACTGAGGTCTTTGAACATTGTCAGGTGGAGAGGCTGCAATATGTAAGAGATGAGATATCAAAGATCGGGTCTCTTTCTGGGGTGATTGTGTCTGGGCATGGTTGGTAGCAGAATTGATGGACGCCATTAGGATGTCAAATAACTTTTGCGACGTCGGTAGTGAGCAGCGTATAGTAGGCAAACGGGTGACGTACCTCAATAGCAGCCACCAGACCTTCCAGTGCAGACAACCCCCGGCCGCCTCCCGAGTTCGTTTGGCCAATACCTAGCTTCGAGGGCTCTTCGCGTAGTTCCCTTGTGACCAGAGAAAGGGGAGCAAAGAACCTCTTGGAGAGAAGAGGTAGTGGCCTTGTGTCGGCAGCACCATACGTCACAAATGCTAGACGAAACTGGGGAGACGCAGTCAGAAGCTGTCTGGGGAACCGCACGCCATTTACCTGATGGGAAGGGTGCAGCTCGCTCAAGCGTTTGAGAAGTGGATAGACGTATTCGATAAGAACGCGAGACCATTCTGAGGCAATCAGGAGGGAACCTTCGACGACGCATGTAACGGCGACGAGGTCAGCGCTTGGTTCTGGCGCTGCTGACATGATAGTGTACTGCAAGGGTATCAAACAGTATGTGTGAGAACAAAGCTGCATCTATTGTTTGAATACAAGTCCGCAACAGTAGAATAATAATGGAATGTGGGATATGGTATCGGTAAGAAACTATGGAATCAAGTCAACGTTCAACCGTGTGCAACTATCAATTCATAAAACGATCAGCCAAGCACCTCCTACAAGGCCAGCCAGAGTGGTCGCGGCAAGGTAATACCAGCCGGGTGCCACCGACGTCGACATGCGGTGGGCAGCGTTGGGTGGGGCTGTGTATGTTCCGATTATCGAAAGCCACTGCGAGTAGCCAAGGACGGAGCCGGTGGTTGTCGGCACGGGAAGTACGGTTTGTGGCCCCGTGGGAGTGAATACGCCCTGCATGACCACCTGGTCACCGTTTGCGTTGGTTGTGGTGTACTCATAAGGTGTTTCGCCGCCTGCTGACCCCTCAGAGGCTGGTTGCCCAACCGGACCAACCTGCTGTGCCGCCGTCGTCGTCGTCAGAGCTGCTACAGTGGTCTGAGACAGCGAGCGGGACGTGGTGAGCGTATTGAGTGTCTGCGATGTGGTCGCGCCGACGAGTGTTTTGCTGCCGTCACGTTAGCACGCAACAGGGTGGACTGGGCCTCGATGCTTACAGAACTTGTGTGACTGGGAGTCCAGCAGGATTTAGGGAGATGTATTCGACGACCGTAGCACCAGCGCTGCGCAAGATCAGTAGCGAATAGATTCTATGCCGTTCTGTGGCTCACTTGTTGAGGACGGTCTCCGTCTGTGCGCCTACAAAGACGAGCAGCAGTAGCACGACCGCCAAACGATATAGATTCTTCATCGTCGGGGACGGCGGGCACCTGCGAAGGGGAGGATGGGAGAGTTGCTGCTCATTGTCCGCGGCAGATTCGGCAGATAACCCCTAAGCTAAGTGCAAATAAAATAAATAAATCTTTCTCTTTCCTTTTTGTTGGAGATGTTTGATCGATTTCGCCGGCTTTTTCTGGCACGCTCGTTCTCCGTCTCGGCGACACCACACGCAAAGGCAAAGAGAATGCCTCCGAAAAAGGCCGCCGCTCAGGAAAAAAAGGTTCTGCTCGGTCGCCCAAGCAACAACCTTAAGATTGGCATCGTCGGTGCGTTTACTTTCCCTCTTCATGTGCGCCGCGAACCCACGCCGACCGCACCAGGTCTCCCCAACGTCGGAAAGTCTTCCTTTTTCAACGCCCTCTCGAACACAGGTTTGTTCACTTCTACCCGCGCAAGCATCTCACTCAGCTCGCATAGACCTTGGCAAGGCCGCCAACTTCCCTTACGCAACAATAAATCCGGAGGAAGCGCGTATCCCTGTCCCCGATGTGCGATTTGAATGGCTTTGCGATCTCTACAAGCCAGCTTCTCGCGTTCCGGCTTTCCTTACATGCATCGATATCGCCGGTTTGACAGCTGTACGTACCTCGACCCATTCCGCCCAACCTCATCTCAATCATGATTAGGGTGCATCCACGGGCGCGGGTCTGGGTAACGCTTTCTTGTCACACGTCCGTGCCGTGGACGGCATCTTTCAAGTCGTCCGAGCCTTTGATGATGCCGAAGTCATCCACGTCGAGGGAGATGTCAATCCTTTGCGAGACATGGAGATTATTCAAACAGAACTAAGGTTGAAGGATATAGAATGGGTCGAGAAACAATTAGACGGCCTGAAGAGGAGCGGACGGGCTCTTGGGAACAACAGCTTGGCCGACAGGGCTAGAAAGGAGGAAATCGTATGCTTCCTCTCCTACCTGTCTGGCTTCGCCCCGTGCGGACTAAACCCACAAGGCTACAGTTGAAAAGGTGTTGAAGACCCTGACTGTTGACAGCAAGGACGTGCGCAAGGGTGATTGGACAAACAAAGAGGTGCGCATTGCGAGTCGTGACGCCTTTTTTTCTCCCTCCTTTGATGAAAAAGAGCTCTGCTCGAATAACCCAGCTCATTGAGGTGGGAGTAACGCCCCATATTCCTGTGAAATGACGTCCAATCTGAGAATTCCATCACCTAGTCGCTTATTTCCCGTCAACCGAAGCATATTGACCTCCCTTTTAGGTGATTATTTGTTTCATGCCCCTCTCCCAGATCAAACCTAGTTACGTGCTTGCTGGGGTACACTCTGCATGCACCACAAAATCAATTTCTTTAACCTCCTTTCCTAACTCACAACTAACCCCACTGTTAGATTGAAGTTGTCAACAGCCTCTCCCTCTTGACTGCCAAGCCTGTCACTTACCTTGTCAATCTGAGTGAAGCAGATTATACTCGGAAGAAGAACAAATGGTGCGTTAGAACTGCAATTTTGTAAGCGCCTTACCAAGTTTTAGCAGGTTACCAAAGATCAAGGCATGGATCGATACCAACAACCCTGGCGACCCCTTGATACCGTTTTCCGTTTCGCTGGAGGAACGTCTCTCCAGACTCAGTGATGAGGAGAAAGCGGCAGCTCAGAAGGAGGGAGCTCAGAGCGCCTTGGGCAAGATCACTCAAGCAGGCTACGTCTCTCTCGATGTATGTGATCCCTTGGACCCCTCCCCGTACACTACATTCACCACTTGCATATTCAGCTTATCCGGTACTTTACTTGCGGGCCTGACGAAGTTAGAGCATGGACGATTAGACGAGGTACAAAAGCGCCGCAGGCTGCTGGTGTTATTCAGTACGTTTTTTGCGCCAGAATTACCCTTTTGTTACTGATCGGCTATCTGTCCAGCTCGGACTTTGAGAACAAATTTGTCTGTGGTGAAATCATGTCGTTTGATGACCTCAAAGAGCATGGGAGCGAAAATACCGTCAAGGCTGCGGGGAAACTGCGACAGCAAGGGAAGCCCTATGAGAGTGAGTCTCTTTTGTTCAAGATGTTTGATTCTATTCATGCGACGCCAATTTTAGTGGTTGATGGAGACATTGCTTATTGGAAGTCTGGGGCATGAGGAGTAATCCACTCTGTTGAGAAGAAACCGTGTATGCTACGGAAGCTCAGTATGCTAGAAGGTCTTTGTGTAATCGGCGATTGTCAAGGGTCGTAGAAGTATTTGAACAACAAGGCGTGCCTCCGCTAGTCTGACGTTGAATGTTAGACCGACTGTCTTTAGTCACTCTTGGTAGGCTAGCGAGAGATATTTTAACAGGTAAAACCCATGCACCTCAAAACGTTCTGGTAGGAGCCATATCCGCAGTAGATCGACTTTTGACTCAACTTATACACCTGACAAGAAACGTGGGACTAGCTTGCTATTCATTGATCTCGTCTTGTTCGCTCAGGACTTCTTCGACCCCGTTCGGGTTGCTATTGGCATCAGCTTCTGGATCGAATGGATCATGCATCATCGACTCTAGATGGGCAAGAGCGGCCTGCAAGGGTGTCTAGTATGGTGCGTAACGGTTGTTGTTGGCGAAATCACTGCGCACCCGCCCGACTTCGCTCAGTTCCTCTTCCCCTTCCCCGGTGAAGGTCTCGAAATGATCGTCAGAGACAAAATCGCCGTCAAGCTCGTCTTCTTCGGACAAATTTGGGTCCGGATGCAAAGATGCACAGAGGGACATGGCCTCAAAGATGGGTTCCACTACAGGATTGGGTTCACACAGCAGGCTCGCATGGGTGACGAAGATAAAACGCACGTGAATCACGGTTTTGAGGCACGATGATCAACTCCCGCATCTGTGCGACATCCTCGGACGTCTCATCGGGCGGAGAGGTGCTGTCTGCCTCATCTAGCTGACAGTATATAGATGGACTGCTTCCTTCTGCGCGTGATATCGCGTGAAGGGTGATTGCGGGGTACTTGACTTGGAATCCACGACCGGTGGACGACATGAACACGAGTGCGCTGGATAGCTTGTGAATGGCGGCGTGTAGACTGCATAGAGATTGGCACACCTCTCGATGATATATAGCACGCCGTTGGCGCCGGCCTCCGGGGTGAAGCCGTCGAGGGGGGGATCAAGAGTTACGGAGACATTGTCTTCCTTGTGACGAAGGACGGGGTGAATATCGCTGAATGATGGCGGTGTCGATGCGACGATATTTCTGTGCTCCTCTGGAGAAACGGACTCCGGGACGGCGGTGATGACGAGGAGCGGCTCGGAGGACATCGCGGGACTCGGTGTGGACTGAAGATCAAGTGCGACGAGTTCTGTGTCCGAGGGACTTTTGATTGGCCCGTATCGTGAGCACAGCCGAAAGAGTATTTATATGGACCTCCTCTACCGTACAGACGCCCTCCCATCCACCGAACCCACCCGCCATGACCGTTGCCCACGAAACTGCGGCTCTGCTGGGACACATTGCAAGCCAGATGCAGCTCAATGTTGCCTTTCTGGAATCACAAAACTACCTCTCCCCGCGAGACGCGGCCACGATGAAGGAGATCATCGGGCGTCTTCCAGTGCAGACCCAAACCAGCGTCACCACCACGACGCAAGTCAGCGGTGTCGGGGCTCCAGCTCCCGGCGGACGCGCTGTCCCTCCACCAAGACAAGTGGCAGTGATACCATCCAAGACAACTACATACGCCCGCGCAATCTGGGGCTACAACGAGGACGGTGCTGTACGAGCACTGGCCACTCGATCTCAGCCCCAATTGACCATTTCCCACGACACAGGAACCAAATGATCTATCGTTTGCTGCGGGCGAGACGGTCGAAATCGTTTCGGAGGAGAATGAGGACTGGTGGCAAGGCAAGGCACGCGGAAAGGAGGGACTCTTCCCCTCCAATCATGTCGAGAAAATAGCGTCTGGCGCACCGGCACCGACGAGAGCATACCGTCCGATTGGAGCAGCGCTGCACGGGACCGACACACCGCCGCCGGACGGAGCTGGTGTGAACTCGGTCGGCTTACAGCAGGCGTCGGGACAGACTGAGAAGAAGGGCAAGTTCGGTGCTCTGGGCAACACGGTAATTGACCAGCGAGTTCGCAAGGTTATTTCCGCTGATCAACGTGCAGATGGCACACTCTGCTGCTGGCGGCGTCGGCTTTGGTGCTGGTGGGTCGTCTACCGTGACTGCTGCCGACATGACTCTGACACGGGCTGCCAGGTGCTGCGATCGGCGGTGGTCTGGTGAGGGCGATATTTTGATTAGCTGGACAGTGTATAACAGTGATGACATAATCGATATCCATACCACGTGATGTACCCTGGCACCGCTGTCATCGCCCGACATCCACTGCGGACGGTAACTTTGGCTCACCTGCGCTGCGCTGCATAGCCGACAGTACATACTTTTGTCGAACTCGCATCACACTGACCATCACCCTTCCTTCTCCCCATTCTCCGCGCCGCGCATATCGCCATGCCGTTCTTGGAATCCCTGCAGGACGGACTGGATCGCATCCTGCCCAAGAAGAACAAGGGCATGGTTATTTCCAGGTCGGTGTCTGGTGGCATAGGAGGCACAGCTGGCGCTGTTAGATACCGAGACGATGTGAGGTTCCCTCCTGCACTTTTTCTTTCCTCCGGTGTTGCCGCGTTGCAGTCTGGTTGGCCGTCGCAATGCATCTTAATCTCGACGTCCTTTCCAACTCTTGTTTACGTAATTCCTCCTTCTCTCCTGCTCTCTGCAGATGCCTGTATGGACCAGTCTGACACGCTGGTCTTTCTTCTCTTCGTCCCCCTGCTATGGGTCGTATGGCTTGCGGTCATTTTTGTCCTCGCTGTCCCTCCGTTTGCAGCCCTATTGATGCGGTCCCTGTAGATGATCATCTCGAAACCAGCCATCATCTTCCACACCTCACAAGCCTTCTTCAACTTCATCTCCATGGCTTGTTTTGCCAGCGTCGCTAGCTTCCAAGCAAAATGGAACGTCGGGCCTTGTGAGTAAATGACTTATTTCCCCACGCGTCCTATGCGGCTGTTCGTTGACTTTCTCGCGCTAGCTGGTCTCACCGGTTTCGCTCTATTCGTGTCCATCTCTGGCATTTTCCTCTCCCTTTTTTTACTGTTTGTCCCCGTGGTCTACGAAAAGTACGACAAATTCGCCCGCCTTGCACGAGCCCTCCAGGAGGTGCGCGTCGGATTCGTTCTCACGGGTACAGGCTGTACATTCAGCCTTCTTATTGCGTACGTTATCTTTCTCACCGCCGTCATATCTCTGTTCCTCATGCGTGACACCTCCCGTCGCGTTCACCTCTAGGTTCGTGACGACCATCTCGGCATGGACAGAACCAGGGTGCAAAGACGCCAACAATGATCCCCATGCATCGCTCGGCCAGGATTTTATTAATGGCTTGCCCTCGTGGTGCAACACGAAGAAAGCGGGGTGCATATTCTTCTGGCTGACTTTCGGTGATCCATACCACCCATGGTGTCAATCTTGCACTCATTCGCATGTTATCCAGGCTTCTGGCTTGCATCACTCGTTCTTCTCATCATGGAATGGCGATCGGGTAACCTAACTACCCGTCCATTAGACACGCCTTTCACTCGCCCGGATATCGAGGAAGCCGAGGAGGGAGAGGAGGGAGAGGAGGAACCCCGCGCGACTCCGTATCAACCTGTCGGTTATGCACCACCACCTTCCGCCCAGACCAACCAAATCACCACAGCTCCCCCACAACCCGCCACGGCTCCTCGACGGTCCACATATGACAATTCTGACGTTACTAGGTCACCCTTTGCTGACTCTAACCGGTGGTCGGCAGCCACCACGACTACGACTGCGCCGAGCACCACAGCATACTCGGGCGGTGCACTGCGGACCAGTGGATATGCAACACCGCCTGCAGCTGCGTCGCGCCCGTCTCTGGACGCGTACGGCGCGTTCTCAGATCCCGCGCCGTCAGGATTTGGTGGCGTGTCGAATTCGTTTGCGCCAACACCCGCTGGGGACCCAAACGCGCCACGAATCAGTCGGACGATGCAGTTTGCAGATCCGTACGCGGCTGTGCGGGCATCCTTGACCGCAAGTGGACACACTGCACCACCAAGTTACGAATCATACTCGGGATACAGATGAGAGCTGTCTCCTATGGACAATTTTCCTTTTACACATCGAGCTCTACACTTTATATTTACGGACACCGTTGTTATCGACGACATTTCACGCGCGGAGCCCCACATGCTCTTTAATTATTGTGTATTGCGCAAATGTATTGTAGACACGCGCGACGTTGAATGTTGATGTTGACTATTGCAACCGAGGCCGGTCTCACGTTCAACTCGTCCAGACCGTCCTCGACATGGCTCCCCATCCGTCCGAGTCTGGTCTCCTCGCAAACGTCTTCAGCTTCGTCTCCAGGGAATTCGAGTCCTTCTTGCTCAATGCCACGTCCGCCAGTCCAGTCAGTCCCATCCCATCCGAATTTCCTCGGTGCTGATTGCGGTATCCTCAGGTAAACCAACCTGGGCGCGTCAAGAGCTCGGGACGGAGGCGTCGTCGAGGCTCAGAGGGGAATGTGAGTGAAGGTGAGGCGAGGCGCATGTCGAGGGCTCAACACCACCGGGGACGCGAGGGACGCTCCAAACACGAATCGTTTCGTCCCAAACCACGCTCCAAATCAACAGATTCTACCGGAAAACACCGTTACAACCCACAACGAACGTATATCGGCCCCGACGACGACCGAGGTAAGGCTGTTTCTTGCGTATCATATACTCTAAGCGTTGTTGAGCTGGTGTGTGTAGCGTTCTCAGCTAGCGATCGGGAGCGCTCAAAGTCTCCGACGTCTCGACCACCAACCATGTTCCCGGTGCCCCAGCCGCCAAAGCTGAAAAAGCAACCGTCGCTCACCATGCCTGGTTCTCTCTTTCCGCGGTCTCCTTCACTTTTACCCGACCCAGGCAGACCTGAATGCACACAGCCGGTCTTAAATGTCCCCATCTCTGTCCAACCATCTCACCGTCCCCCTGATAATGACTCGGACGAGGCTGAGGCCGGACCATCACCCACCATCCCCAGCGAAGACTCTGTATATCCCAAGCGGCCTTCTCTTGACCAGTATGTGTCCCCTTGGCGCACTCGCTCCGTAGCCTCAGTCAAGGATGCGCTAAACCGGTTCAATGCGACGGATGGCATCGAGGCGGACTTTTCTCTCTTGTTACCTAGTCCTCATGCATCTCCGGTCAAGCCTGTTTCCACGGCCCGTTCTGTCGACGAGGTGTCTTCGCACCGCCCGACTTCGAGCTCTGCCGCCCCACTCCCGACTTCCAGGAAAGGCAAAGAGCGTGCGCGGGACAGTAGGCATGATGATGATTTGGATTTCATTGTCTGCGGAAGCTCAGAGTGTCATGGTGTATGTGCCAAAGAGCGTGAATTGGACGCCGCACGGGAAGAACAACGCGAACACGAGAGACGTCTGAGCGGGGATCAAAGCAGGCGAGCTTCGGATGAGCGCGAACGAGATAAACGGCGGATCAAAGCCCTCGAGGAAGAGGTCAGGCGGTTGAAGGAAGAGGTATGAAAAATGTTTGGTTGCATCTTTACCTGGTCACGTCGGACTTAATGTCTCGATAGCTCTCTAGAAGCCAAATTCGGTCCTCTCCCCCACCTTCCCTCGCTCCACCTCTGCCTCCGCCGCCGCCGCCGCCACCACCACCCCTTCCGCTGCGCATCGACACAACACCGTGTACCCCCACTTCCATGTTTGCAACCGCTCGTGCCTCTCTGCGGCACGCGATGACACCCGTCGAAGTGCCCATCAACAACCCTGGACATAACAAGACCAAGAGACATGGCCAACCCACTGTAAATGTCCCATCGGAGAAGATGGCTGCATTCTTGCACGAAATTAAGACTGCCAAGTTACGGAAAGTCGGTTCTGGTGTGAATGCGATGGGAGGTGATGGTGTGGCTGGACCATCTGGTCTTAGTAAGAGCGTCAGCGTAACAACTAGTTCCGCAGCAACAGCTGCAGCCAAGCGTAGTGCCAAGGAGTTGCTGCGTCGACGTTCGCTAGCAAGCCTTCGTGTGCCGATCGGTTCGTCTCTGGCCGCACCGGTACCGCTGTCCGCATTGGCAAAACCCAATGAACCGGAACTTCGGGCGGGCCAGAAACGCAAGGCAGATGCACTAGCCGTGGATGACGTGACGGGCGTACCGCGTATGTCACATTTATTTCCATGCCCTCGACGTTGATTTTCCTTGACTGGTTTTGCACAGCGAAGCGCCGTATGACGCAATCATCTTCCCAATCTTCATCGGGAACGAGCCAAGGAACTGTTGCGTCATTATCAAATATATCTTCGCTATCCAGTGTCTTTCTTCCGCCTCCCCCGCTGCCAACCAATGAAACTGATGTAACCACTCCTTCACTCTGTTCGGACAATGACCGGGACGAAAACAGTATTGAGGACCGAATTCCATCAACTCCCCCTGGACCCCGAGCCACCACTGTAACTCAAAAGGCACCCAAGTCGGATGCTCGTGAAGAGCGGGTGGAAGTTATTGATGTTGAAATGGCAGAACACTCACACCCGGAACCGAGAACCATCAGCCCTAATTCCGTACCTCGCCGTACCTCTGATCTATTCAAAAAGCGCCCTCCCACATCTCCAATACCTATATCAACTCCTCGTAGACCCTCGGCGCCGGCACGTACCAAGCGACGAGCGACTCCAAAGCCGAAGTCCCTCCCGTCTCTGGAATCAGATGTAGACGATGAGGATGAGGCACTCTCACAATCTGCGCCCGTTCCATATCTCTCACTCATCCCTGTCCCTAAATCCAAACCAAGCACCAAAGTGAAACCTACCTTGCCAGGGAAAGGCCGCCCTCGGGCTGTGTTGCGACGACAAAGTGGTCCCTCCACCACATCGTCGGGGTCGGGATCAAGTTCACAGAACAAGCGCAAGAAAGTCCACAAACAGCGTCAGACGCTCGACGAAGAACTGCGCACTGCAGAGGCTCGTTCTTCGGACATTGATGAACACAACGACGAGCTGGACCCGGAAGAAGAAGAGGACGTGTTCACTGCGACGGGGGTGAAGAGTAAGCGGAAAGGGTTCCTCGCGCATGGTGGGGGTGGGGGTGCTCCTGTGTTTATGGGTGCGGGATACGTGCAGGGAGCGGCACTGGATAGTGCGGACGAGGATGAGGTCACAGGGGCACCAATCCGAAGGCCATCCAAGTCAGCAAACAAGGCTTCTTTTATTCCGCGACCGAAGGCCAGAAGGTGATACGTGGGTTCTTCTGTCCGACGAAGAGACGATACCCCTGCTATAGAATACCGTAACTTTGGCATTTTGCTATTTATCTGTATTTTTGAATGTATGTATTGTTCAAGTTCTTGCATACTTCAAGCTTTTGATGCTCGACCAAGCCGAATGGTCTGAGTCCCGGCAAGAGTTGGTATTTTGACTTCTCTGCGGATATGCCATTGACACTGATTTCAGAGGCATCGGCCGAACTTATCCTGGGCTGCTGCCCGCCGCAAGCCACGAAATTCACATCATCGATAACTATGAAACTGGAAGCTTTTTCAGAAAGAACTCAAGTTGCTGTCGAGCGACTCCGTGCGCATGGCATTCTTACCCAGCGACCAGATTTGTAAGTGTGGAGCCAAATTTCTTGGGGGGGCATCGAACCCACCAAGTACTCAATTCGCAGGTCAGGCATCTCGGGAAAGAAACTAGCTGCTGTGCTGGTTCTGCTCTACGAGCAAGGAACCGAGCTCCGAGTCCTCCTCACGACACGCTCTAAACTGCTTCGTGCTCACCCCGGACAGACAGCATTACCGGGCGGCAAAGCAGACGAGACCGATGTGGATCTCGTCTATACGGCTGTAAGATTTCTCAAGTCCCCTTGGGGCCTTTCCTATTCCACCAATGTTATCGCTTGACTCTCGTTTTGTTTTTGCACAACAGTTTCGAGAAGCTCACGAGGAAGTCGGGCTTCCCCTCAACTTGCCTGATATCCACGCACTTTGTACCCTCCAGCCATTTCTTTCCCAATCCCAGCTCATTGTCACGCCGGTCGTCGCACTTCTTACGGATCCCGCCATCCTCTGTACATTGAAGCCCTCCGTTGGAGAGGTGGATCGTATTTTCAACCATCCGCTAGAGGCCGTTCTCGACCCGTCCCTGTCTGTCAAGGAGCCCCTGGTGCCGAGAGGCAGCGAAGACTGGCTGTATCCCGAGGAACTCCATGTGAGTGCTGACTTTCCTGTCCGCGGGGATGAGATTGCATTTTTGGCAATAGAATGTCACCGATCAAATTATCAAGGTCGACGAGACAGAGACTGTGCTATACCGCCACCATCGACTCCGTTCTTGCGCCTCTCCCATCAAGGGCCTGACGGCCGATATCCTTGTGAGAAACGGCGGTTGTGGCAGCATAACAAAGTAGCCATGACTGATTCTTCGTCATAGATTTGTGTCGGGGGTATTGCTTATGATAAGCCGACGACGTATGAATGCCATCCTCCCGGGAAGGGTATCTCATATTTACTTGACCTTCGAATGAAGCAATATCAAACTCTCGAAGCACCTAGAGCCAACACTGTATCAGTTGCATAATAGAAGATAGTCACCGGGCCTCGCCCCTCCTTTTCCATAGCATCATGTATACACGCGGCATTCCCACACATGCAGGCCGCCCAGTGTATGCTTGCTTGCCGTGACCGTCCGGACCCACGGGTGAACACCGCGCCAGTCGCAGGTCCATCACCCGTCTTTACAGCGGCTCGGCGGCGACTCGTTGCTCTATGTCGGGGGTAGTGGTGAGCGTTTCTGCAGGTATTTTGCCATGTGTGACCAACCTGATCGACTTTTAACTCGACACGCCTGTCCGGACAGTCGCAGCCTGCCCATCCTTCCTGAGGCTCGTCGCAACCACGGGCTCGCTGGTACCATGCCAGTTGGTTCCATTGGAAGTATCGCTGAACATTGACAGGGTTACGGTGCAGAATGAAGCTCCTTGATGTCGTGATTACCAACGCGCTACCTCACAGGCTCACAGCTTGCCGGTGACGCCGGAAATGCTTCAACGTCGTAAGTCTCGTGTAAGTGCGGGATACGAGGCCAAATCCCAGCCATGGCAGAGTCCGATGGTGTAGGAAAGTGATGTGTCTCGGAACTTGGCGCCGCAAATTCTGGTGACAGACCCTGATAAAATTGGGAGAGCGTATGGAGGAAATGAAACCGCACAGTGCCGTCGCCTGGCGTAGAGCAATCAGAAGTATGCGAACGGGACGCAGAACAGCAATGGGCCGAGCGGGTGCTGCCGAGCGACACCAATGCATGTTTCGTTATCAAAGAATGTTAACTTAACAGAGATGAGAGGGGCACTGTCATTGAAAACGCTGGCAGTGATCGGTTGGGTGTCTACAAAAGGTGAAAGATCATTCGGAGTCACTTGGTCGTCATTCGACAAGAGTGAAGAGTCAGAACTCGAGTCAAGCTTGTACTCGATCACCAAAGGAATGGCAGAATTGGTGAGTTCAGTCTGAGTGGGGTTAGATAGCAGTCTGGCTGCTTCCGGGAGATTGACCTACGACCCAACGGCGATCAATATGCCGGATCTTCCCTGCAGCGTGTGGGTATAGTTGCAGGATCCTGGAGAGAGCGTCTTCAAACCTGGACACATCCAACTCTGTTGGGACGACACGGAGGTGTTAACCTGAACCAGGCATGGGCAATCATCGGACGAACGGTGTACATGGCAAAAGACGATATCACAGCCAGGTAAGTCGAGATGTGTTTGGTCCACAAGGATAGTTGGCAGTTTCGGCAACGCTGCATTGAAGGTGCTGGACGGAAGACATGGGCAAGTACTGGGGGGGGCGTTCTGCCGTAGCGGTAGAACGCTCAAGCTAAATCCGTTCGCGAAGTCCCGGCCATCAATTGAGGCTTTCCACGCTGGGTGTTTTCCCTACAAACATGTTCGATGAATATTTATACAGATGGATATGTCTCCGTCACGAATGCGATTGAATAGATTTCAGAATATATCCCTCGAGCCCTCCGCAGACCCAGAGCTCTTGCACGCTAGCACCGACAGTACGGACTGCGTACTGTTTCTCGTATTCAGAGTCCTTGACGACGACAGACCCGTTTCGCATGTTGATCCGTATTTCGTGACCCTCGTTTACCGTGAGTTCACCCTTCTTACCCCCACCACTGCGTTTTCCATCCTTGGCATAGGCATCTGTGAGATCCTTGACGAGCTCAGGGCACTCTAGGCACACGAGCCCATTGTTGATGGCGTTTCGTTTGAAGATATCCCCAAACGAGCCTGCAATCACGACAGGGATGCCCGCAGCTTTGAGCGCGGTCGCAGCCTGCTCGCGGGAAGATCCGGTGCCAAAGTTGTACCCAGAAACTAGTATGACACCCTCCTTCGTGATACTGTCGCCACCTGCTGATGCAGGAGTGGAGGGGCGCTGGCGCTGGTCTGAAATCAGCGAAGCCACGGTGCCCGCAAAGGCAGGATCGTAGTTCTCCATGACGACCTGAGCTTGTTGCTCAAGGGTGATGTCGTCTTGGTAAGTATATTTTCCGGGGTAAAGAGCATCCGTGTTCAGATTGTCTTGAGGTGCAAATAGCAAGCGACCTGAGAAAACGGATGGGAAGCCAGGGAAGAGGGGTTCATCTGCCAACTGCACCGAAGTGTCAGACGAAGCAGTGAGCTGGTCTGAAGGGGCCACGTAAAACGTTGGTGCGCCGAGTGGAGGTAGACTGGCGGAGTCGAGCGAGTCGGGGCTGCAAATATACCCTTTGATGGCACTGGCAGCGACTACGGCAGGGCTTGCTAGATATGCCTGCGCATTAGGGTGTCCCATGCGACCCTTGTAATTCCTGTTCGTTGCACTAATTCCGGTCTCGCCTTCTTGGAGAAGACCTGTGCCGAGACCAATGCAGGGCCCACATCCGGCGGGAAGAACTTTGGCACCAGAGGCGACGAGCGCACCCCAATGCCCGCGCCTTGCGGACTCTTGCTGAATCAATGAACTTGCTGGGGCAATATAGAACTCGACACCTGGTGCAACCTTGTTTCCTTCCATGACTGCTGCTGCCTCTGCGATGTCCGAGACACGTGAGTTGGTGCAGCTGACGAGGTAGGCTTTCTGGATGGGTATACGAGCTTCTTCAAGTTTTGGCAGAGGTGTAGATATTTTAACGCTGTTTGGGCCTGAGACATGGGGGACGAGGGTGGAAAGGTCGAAGACGAGGTGTGAGGAGTACGAAGCACCGGTGTCCGAAGTGAGGGGGGCAGCCTTGAGCGCATCGAGACGCTGTCGGTTGATGCGAGGGTGTTCTGGGGGGGTAGGAATACCCGAAGTACCTGCACTGAAGGAACGGAGTTCGACCCTCTTGAGTGTTTTTTCGTACCACTCAAGAAGCGTCTGATCGACGGGGAACACGCCAACGAGGGCACCCCACTCCGTTGTCATGTTTGCGATGGTGAGGCGTTCATCGACTGAGAGAGAAGTAACACCTTCGCCCGAGAACTCGATGGCGGCGTTTAGAACTTCGTCCTTGTTGAATGAGCCGCAGAGGGCCACGATGACGTCCTTGCCCGTTACTCCGGGGGCCAATTTGCCTTTGAGCTCCACCTTGACCATCCGCGGAACCTGCCACCAAGTCTTTCCGGTTGCCCAGAGCGCAGCAGCGTCTGTACGGACGATTGGTGTACCGACACAACCGACACCGCCATACATGTTGCTGTGACTGTCGCTGGCGACAGTGAGGGTATAGGGAAACGCATATCCCTCCTCTACAAGAATCTGGTGTCCAATGCCGCGACCAGCGGGGAAAAAGTCGACACCATGATGGCGAGCAAATGACTCGATGGCGAAGTATTTCGCGAGGTTTTTATCGGACTTGTTCTGGACATCATGGTCGAGGGTGAACACAAGTTGCTTGGGATCTGTGATCCTTGTAGCACCTATGGATTTGAACCTGCCGTGGAGATGATCAACGCCCGAACGGAGAGTCAAAGGAGGCGAAAGACATGCGCACTTGGAGATGACTGGCCCGGTGTTATCGTGTGTCATGACATGCTCTGGGCGAATCATGACATAGTCGCCCGCTTTGACTACCTTTCCATGGGGGGGATCGACGGTGTACTTTTGCACGACCTTTTCGATGATGGTCTGTGGTATGAAAGAGGCTGTCGCGAACAAACGGGCATGATGGGAATGGACCCGCTTGAAGGGCGACAGACTCGGCGTCAGTCGCATGAGCATTCCTGCGGTATTTTTCCTCCAGCACTATGTAGCCAGAAGGTGAGGACGTGTCTGAATTTACTAACTCGGCTCGCACTCACACTCTTACTCATTGCGGTCGGCTATTGTCGATCGTGATCCAAGGCAATGGACAGAAGCCATGCCACTGTACTCGTCTACTGGACGGTCTGGCCATGCGCAAACTCGCTTCATTAGGGCTGAGATTGACGTGTATTCTGAAGATCGCAAAGATGTGTCAATGAAGTCGCTACCTCTTGGGACGAGTCGTTCATCAAACACTGGCAAGGGGAATATGCCAATATCTGGGATACCATTTGGTAGATATTGCAGGACGAGGATGGCCCCGCTCCAAAAGTTACTGGGTACTGTCCCATACAGTATATATGCGGTATGTATCCGTTTCCATCGAGTGCTGGCAGCCAGACAGCTTGGAGTAACGATTGGATTTCAGCTTCAAGGTCGCTGGCGGCTGACACCAAAATGTCTATAAAGCTGGCTCCTCTCCTTCGCCCCTTCCTTCCCCATAATTTGCTGCTGCCCCCTGAGTACCCGCGACTTGCGCTCTAGCTTGTATCGACAAGCTATATACGTCGTCATCAACCCCTTCAAATTCCAGACCGCAAAGAATCTCGAGAAGAGCAAGAACGATCGAGACATGCACACAGGCAATTGTCCCACCACGTGTGTCAACATCCAGTCGAATAACAAGGCCGCCCAGTTCGGTCCCACCCTCATGGACGACGTCCCATTCAAGCCGAAGCGGTCAAGGAGCATGGCAAGTAGAGCCGTTTCAGCGATCTGTTGACATTTGACACTCCTGCTTCAGAAAGCAGCTCGATCCTCTTCGCTCCTCAATATGCGTACGAATATCCAGGCAAAGAGGTTTTTTTCCAGGGTCAGGTCGGCGAAGCACAACATCACCAAATTTTTCAGGACGAATGATCGCGTCGCTCCGGACATCTCGAGTCTCGGCCCTTTTGCCATCTTCTATCAATATTGTGTGCAGCATGTACATCCATCTTTTCCGCTGCCGAGGTCAATCCCCCAGAGTGCCACCTCAAGAGTCCACGCTGTCACGGTCCTTGGCTCACTTCCTTTAGGGAATACCAGATTGGTGACAAGAAAAATCACACCTCTCGTCACATACAGCGAGCACGGAGCGGAGGAATACGTCGAAGACTTCGTCTTTATCTTGCGAAGCATAGGTGACGTTCGGTCTCCGTCGTCATCGGTACATCTTGCTGCTCCGCATGACCAACGCATTCCTCCCTCTGCATTACTTTTCAAAGAGTTTCATACGGACGAGGAACTCGGGAACTCGAAGGCGGATGCTGAAGGGATGCACATGGAGCGTAGCAGACTTGCCACGGCCAGCTCGTGTGCATCTTTGAGGACGAGCGACTCTGAGGCGAAATACGACGCGATGCTGGCAGCCGAGTTTGCGACTTTCTCTTTTGACTCAGATGACATTCTAGAATGGTCTGACGAGGTGGAGAGGGAGAAGCAGGCGAGGATGGATGCCCACTTTGCATATGTTTCGGAGGCTTTGGCAGTCCCCGTGCCCAAACTTTCTGCTTACTTCGTCGGCAGTCCTACCAACTTCACCAATGTGGAGAAGGATGGCTTCATCAG
The DNA here is from genome assembly GCA_038090975.1 of Boletellus pseudochrysenteroides. NCBI lineage: Eukaryota > Fungi > Basidiomycota > Agaricomycetes > Boletales > Boletaceae > Boletellus > Boletellus pseudochrysenteroides. Next base: position 39,665 of record JBBPNQ010000088.1, read on the forward strand.
TGACTCTTCGCCTCTCAAGACCGAGACGTCTG
>JBBPNQ010000089.1:0-39226 GCA_038090975.1 Boletellus pseudochrysenteroides
TGCCGTGCGACCGCCGTCGTCGCGCATCGCTCGTCGCTCACACCACATTGTCAATTCAATGTTTGGTTTTGAATACAGCCTCGTTCCCCCACAGATGCCTGAGTCCATCATCCCGTTCATGACAGCCTACATCGAATCCGAATTCGCCAGAACCACCTTGCAGAGTGCAACTCCGTCCCTCTCAAGCGCATGCACACATACTAGTATTTTTACCTCTGCTCACACCCCCCTTATCATCCATACCCATTAGCCCATGGTTGCATACCTCCCTATCATCATATCATATCGTTGTGCTCACTGTCCAACATTTTCGGGGCATGTCATCTATGATGGTGCAGCCGTCTATATTTGCGATCGAGATTGCTTCGTGTGTCATTCCTTACAGCAATTCAAGAGTGCGTCATATGCCCATTGTTTTATCTTTAAATCTCTTTCGGGAACAGAGAAAACAGCCCGTTTCATCCAGCCGAATATGAAACTCCCGCTGGGTTGATACCTCCCTAGACGGATGCTACGCTGTGATGAATTTCTGCGTTGGTTCTTTTACCCCCGTCGAGCTTCGAAGTATATGAACAGCACTAGTGTTGTAGATCGCAGAGTTATTCAATATGTTTTAGTGTCTCGATGCCTAACTACGAAACCGAAATCCCCGGAGTCGGGGACTGGTGCGATAGCGCCGCTACAATAGGAGGTGACATTGTTTTTTATTATGCGAGCGACAGCGAGCGCGGGAGCATCGCGGCGACGTAACGCTCAGTGTCACGTGAACCGTTCGCTCTAGGCTACACCCCAAAGTTAGGCTTTTGGGTCCTAGTGCTCGTAAATACGTGGCCATGCGCGTGCACCGTACCGTCACTGGCACACCTAGTCCAGCCTTTGCCTCTGTCCCTGCCCCTCACCCTTGTCCTCGCCCTCGCCCTTGACCCGTGGGTGTACCCGCACGGGTTACGGGTACAACCCGCGACCAAACCCGTACCCGTGGCAAGTATGAGAGTGATGGCCTGCAAGATGTGCAGGCGGCATACACTTTAAATAATAATGTCGTTTTTGCAAGGCCTTGCGAGCCCTTGCGATTATATTATTACATCTTATCATGGACTAAATTTCAAAAAACTTTCCCATAACTACCAGATTGATACGAGCGAACAAGCATGCCATCAAAGCCCTGCCAGATTATGTATTCGGTGTCAACAATCTTACAACATTTACCTGCCCGAGATTTGAATACAAAGGGATTATATACGCTAATAAGGCCCCGCTCCGGCTTATATAAGCTGGTAAAACGTTAGGACAGATGTCATGGGTCTGAGGTTGACGGTGTCACTGTGTCTACGATCGTAGGATAGTTACTGTGACGATGCACGAATATCGGAGGCGCCTTGCCACAATTAAATACTCGAATTCGCTATGGGGTACACGCTGGACCAGGAGTATGTTGCACCGCTGAAACATTGTTCCCCCGTTCGGCCAAACCGGTCCGCGTCCCCGAGCGTCACCTGGGCCACCAGTGGCACGTGCTCGCGGGGGTTGTCCTCTCTTCTTCGCTCCGTCTACAGTGACAGTAACTCCCAACCGACTAGATAGGGAACAAGTATAACATATGAAGCCCATTAACGTGTGACTGGTGCGGGAGTGCCAGAAGTAGTGGTTCAAACGCTCAGGCATAAGTTAAGCCCTTCCCGACAACGGTTAGCCTGCGATGTCACACCTAACACGACAGCCCATCCAGAGATCAGGCCTTTCAAACACTCAAGTGGGTCGAGTTGCAGCGAGCGGATACCTCTTAATCAGCCCCACAAGGTGATCTTTCTGAGCTTTACACGGCTGGCGCCATCGTTGCGTGCAACAAAGAGAGCACCCAAGCGTGTGTCTGCAAGGGGACGTGAATGGCCGCTGGAGCTTGGAAGCGAACGAGTACGCACGACCCTCGCCCACGCAGGGTGTTGCGGATAAGCCGGCGGCTTCTAATGCAGCCATCATTTGGCCATAGGTCCCGCAGAACAAAGCATCCGGAGACCCACATCCTCGGGTCCAATGTGTTGGGCCGTCACTCGAGTGGTTCTCGGGGTGAATAGTGTTTGCAGGCGAGCGACTCATCCCGGCTTCGAGCACTGCAATGCTGATGGTTCGCTGCAAGTGGACGAGCCTTTGCTTGCGACTCATCTGTGGACAGCTGTGTTCTGGGGGACACCGGATGTAAATTCCACGTGCTTCCGGGACGTCTGGCTTGGGCGGCGGCGGAAGGGGCTTTGAGACGTCGTCAATGACGTGGTGATCGGGTGCACGAATGGGCTGGCTCGTCTTTCGTCTGAAGAGGGAGGAAAAGGGAGGCAGACGCGGAGGGGGCGGAGGGCTCTCGATGAAGCAGAAGGAGGACGAGCGCGAGGACGGTACGAAGGAGACGTTTTCGAACTCGGGGATGTAGGGGATGCCGAAGGAGGAGAACTTGATATCGCGGGACATGTGTGCCTGTGGGGATGGCGAGGACATATATACGCTATGTGCGTCCGTGCCTCGCGCCTGCCACGACGCGTGCAGCCCAGCCGCCAAGTGCACGCGACGCTGCTCTACTGACGTCAGGCCATGTACCTTCCTTTCTTGGACCCGCCCGCCCCATTTTCTGGCCGTCCTGTCGAATACATAAACCGCGTCTATCGTCGGGTGGATCTGATCAGATCAGCGCTTCTTTCTCTTCTTCGACATGCATTCGGATTATTTTCCTCCCACCCCGTCCGACCGCATCCCCATGACCTCCCTTGCACTAGACCCTCCCGTCCCCGGCGACCCCGCCGTCTCCACCGCCGCTCCCTCCTCTGCGCCCCCGTCACGCGTCGCCCTTCGCCTTGGCCACCTGCCTGACAAGAAGGACATCAAAGCACCTTGGCCGAGAACCCCATCAAGGGTCCGTTTCGCCTGTTCCCTTGAGCCGCCATCATTGATCCTCCCAAACTAGGTCGACCCAAATAACCCCCCATGGCCTGCCTTTCGCGGCTATCACGAATACTCGTTTGCCCACGCAACCATGGGCGTCCGCCTCCCAACCATTTTGGGAAAGGCGATCGACGACACTTCCCGCACGCTCAACGAGCAGTCTGCCGAGGACCGCATCATAGACCTCGTTCAGTGTCTTGAAAGAATGGACACGCTCATGGCAGACTTGAGCGGGAATGCCAAGCTAAGACCAATCATCGACGACGGCGAAGCCGACGTCGCCCTCTGGAACAAGGAAATCGCCAAATACTTCCAGGGTGAGCAATGCCATCATTCCTGTATCTCGATATCAATCCCTTTGTCCAGGTAAAGACTTTATGAACGCACCTTGGCTTTTCGCCGAGGCTTACAAGTATCGTCGTCTGCACGAGTGCTTTAGTGTAAGCAAGTATTGGAAAGACTATGACGTATTCTACCGTCAAAAAGTATGTCGGAGTAATCCATCCGACCGATCCCCTGACCCTCTTTGCAGTGCGACACATTTTCTAGGTCCGCCGAAGCCGTTTTTGAGCTCTCTACGCGTTTCGCCGGACCTTTCGAGCAGCCGGTCAATATCTCCGATCAAGACAAGACCGAAGCTGAACGACTCATGTTCCTCGAATTGACACAAGGTTTGTGTCTGACGTCCCCAGGCACCTCCTTCTAACTTTTACTAGTTTGCCTTTGGGGGAATTCCACTGACTTGTCATTGCTCATCAACATGACCGAAGAGCAAATCAAATCACTACAGTCCACTGGTGGCGATCAACTCGCTGCAACAGAAAAAAATATCCTAGGAAACCACCTAAACCAGTTATGGGATACCTTTAAAGAGCTTCGCGGGAGGACTGGGGGCCGCATCGATTTTATTTTAGACAATGCTGGTTTCGAATTGTATTGTGACTGTGTTTACGGTACGCCTGGGCACCATACATTCTCGATAGTCGCAACTGATTGATGGACTCCAGCCGACTTCCTCATCCAGACTGGCCTAGCGAAACAAATTATATTCCATGGCAAGCGGTACCCATGGTTTGTCTCGGATGTCACCCGAAAGGACTGGGAATGGCTTTTAAACACCATGGTGTATGGACATCTTTTTCCCAAAGCAACCGAAGCCGAAAGGGAGTCACTTAGACGCCTTGGCGCCCGTTGGAAGGTCAGACGTTCCGTTCGTTCAATATTCGGGATGCTGAACATACTCGTTCAGCAATACGAAAGGGATGGCAAATGGGTGTATGAACAACATCCCTTCTGGTGCACTGGATATACATACTGGGACTTGCACGGCGAAGCACCAGATCTATTCCTCCATCTCTCTCGTTCCGATCTTGTCTTTTTCAAAGGAGATTTAAACCATCGCAAGCTGACGTATGATTGTGCCGCTCCCGCAAGCACACCATTTGAAGTTGCAATCGGACCGATGGCCAGTGCAGCAGGTGCCCCAAAGGTGTGCAGTTTGCGAACCGTCAAGAGTGATGTCGTGGTTGGCCTTGGAGATGATGGGGATAGAATTGCTGAGAAGCTCGACAAGGATGAGCCGGGATGGAAGATCAGTGGGAAATATGTGAGACACCTCCTCAAGTCCATTTAATCGTTTCCTGACAGACACACGCCAGGCTGTTGTTCTGCTATCCGAAGGTCGTCCAGGGGAAAAGGTCCGTTTTGCGTGACAAAGTACTTCTCATGCACGGTTTCTATTGTTGGAAGCTCGCGCACGAGGATTCCCAGTCACTAGATGCAAGTCACCAAGGATCCTTTAGGGCTTTTGCCGGTCGTGCACCATGTACCTACATTTCTGTTCCTTTTCTTTAGCGCGTGTTCCCGTTGTAAAATATTATATGATTTGAATTCTAGATTGCGACCGAGTACCGGTTCTCGACATGGTGCCAAGCCGCATGATTTGTTTTGAACACCAGTGCACATAGGCCGCTTTCAGTGACCAGCTCACCGTGAGGGAGAAAACGGTACATGTAGCACTGACTTGATGAATATGCATATGGTACCACCAGGCCCATCAGAGTTGAGTGGTCCAACTCGTTTGCAGATCCGATAGCTAGTCCAACCAATTCTCCGGGTCAGGTGCTGACAACTCACCAAGGAACGTCCAGTGTGTTGAACAGCACCATTATCACTTCACACTACCTGCATGGCGACTTACCACCCCAGTCTCTAAGTCGATTTCTATCTCCTCGCCAAACGTTTATTGATTGATGCTATCGCCCTTGGAGTAGAAATTGGTACCACAGATCTGAACCCGTTCGCCTGTACATACTATGTACGGGATTGGGATCATCCGTACTTGTCAAGGTTTCCCGCTCAGACTCCGCTGTCGTATCCTTCCCACCGCAGTACCAACACTTGGATCTGTATTCGCCTTATTGCTCGTTTGTAGCATGACAACACGAATATATGCTATGCCGCCACGTTTGCAAAATCAGGCAAGTATCTCGTGCTTTCAAGGGCCTAGTTCAACACCCTGCCATCAGTACCATGGTAGGGGCAGACGGGCGGGCGGCCACAACGGGTGACCTTGAGTTCATAAGAGAGCTCCTGAAGCAAACCGGGCTTGCCAGTGTCTAGGCGAACTGGGAAGGGATCCGCGGGCAAAACGATACGGAGCAAAGTCCTGACCGACGCGGCTCGAGAGTAGATTAAAGAAATAACAGACGCCATATGGCAGGTGAGCAATCCTCCCTCTAAGCCTGGGGCTGGTTACCATGTGATCCGTTCATCCAGTATAAGAGAACCCAGTCTGTTTCTGTCGAATAACATAAGAGACCCGGGGTAAGTGAATGCTGTTGATCATGTTTTCTGCTGCGTCATTGCTCGCCATGTTACTCCTCGCCCTTTCCATTGCGGCAACACTAGCGGAGGTCCGCTCCCCGCACATTACTTTACCATTTGCCAAGCGCATGAGTATCTTTGATGGTCAATCGAACGACCGGGCCTCGTATCATACCTCGAGGTCACGTACGCGCTGACCCCCAATGGTCAAATCTGGCCACGATCGCTCAACGTCTACGTCGCCGACACTTCCGGCGCGATCTACGGGATTGTTAGCAACCTCGGCACCTCATCTGGAGAGGGTCTTGACTTTATCAACGGTCAGGGCTTCACCGAGCGCTTCTACAGTGTCTTCGACACCACGCACTCCCAGGTCGGTTTCGCAACGACGGATTTTGGTTTGATTTCTATGTTGGATGACTCTCGGGTTATTTATAAAGTCGAAAGTGATTCTCGGTCCAGGCCAATTTATCTAGAAGGTTGCGTGAAAATGGGTATGACTGTTGCTTGTAAATAGTTTTTGGAGGTATTCCGGAAAAAGTGGACATTGGGAAAGTGCTCACTCCGTGCAGTCATTTTGCTCTTCTCAGGACCGGGTTCACAAAGTCTTGGATACTGCGGGGAGTCTTGATGACGACGTGAAATACAGGCCCAGGAATAGGATACACGGATCTAAATGTTACGGACAGATACAATGGTGACTAAAAGTTAAGAGGGTAATGTGGGAAGCCAGACGGTCGAGCAGAGCAACGCAAGTGGTAAGATATCCCGACATAGTACAAGGGGTGCGATGTTCTTGTCAATCTATGTCCTCAATCCATCGCCCGGGAAAAGGGGGTGTGTTGTGAGAGACCACCTCTGGAGGGGTATTGTGATCGCCTCTTCCGAGGTTGCGTCGAGAGCGCGCCGAGTAATTGTCGCTGCTACCGCTAGAAGCACCAGCACCACCTCCGAAAAGAGTATGGAAAAGGTTGCCAGCGCTACCTCTATCGGAATTCCCGGATGCGCCCGGTGAGAGATTTGTGCGGTTAGAGCTCGAAGGACCTCCCGAAGGACCTCCAGGCGAATGTTGTTGTGGCTGGGCGATTAGGGCGAACCTATTCGCTGAGAGTTACACACGACCATCCGAACACAAGAGAGGTTCAGGCGAACCTGCAAACTGGACATGTCCCACTTGAATTGAGCCAGGGCAGAATGCAACCTTCATGGAATGGGTGCTTGCAGGGAAGGGTGACTACGATTAACTCGTCCGGGTCTTCTGGATCCAATTTGAAAGAATCTTTGCAAACCGCACAATCCCTTTCCAACAGCGGAGCTACATGGTACATTGGCAAGGGAGTAGTTGGAAAAGATATGCGAGCACTGACAGCCATCTGCGAGCACCTCTCTTGGTAGGCTGCTAATGATTTCATCAGTTGCGGGTACTGGCCTTCCGGCAGTGGAATTCTCAGCAAGTTGGGTCAATATTTGGTCCAGTGCTTTGGAGATGTTAGATGCGCAACGGGATGAGATGAGAGAAGACCAGCCTTCCTGATTGAATACGTAATCACCCCATCGTGCTGAGGCTGGCATACCGAGCAGCTCGGCAAAAGGATCGCCATGGCCATGAGGTTCACGACCAAACAAAGCCATGAGGTACTGTGCCATTAATGGCCCAGTGATGTCGCCGGTGGCGCGTACGTTATTTGCGCTGTCTGCATCACGACGAAGAAACCTGAAAGAAGTCGCATTGGGAGAAAAGTGGCAATGATGAAAAGAGGGCATACTCGAACATGGTAGGCACGGAACGATCGGCAATGGGTGGCGAGCGCCTGAGTGTATTAGGGCCTCCAAGGATGAAGGTTCTAGTGCTTCCCCCGCCAGGACCACTGTGGAACTCGAAGCGAAAACCGGTGCTTGCCTGTGGGAGATGGTGAGAAAGGGAGGATGTGCGGAAATAGACAGGAGTACACACAGAGGGATGATCCTGTGTTTGCTGTGTGGGCGGGGAGCGAGGACGATGAGTGGGCGAGTTGTCGGCAGAATCCTCGGTGCTTGTCCAAGAACCTAAAAGAAATGAATTCAGTGCAAGGGATGGATGGGTAAGGGGGACGGAACCGGAACGCAGAAAGCCCTCGAACGCGCCGGGGAAGTTGTTGGGAGCGCCGAACGTGTCGGCGGGGCGATTTTGAAAATCCCGAGGATCGTCGGCAGGATTCTCAAGCTGCGAAAGAGGAGAGTAAAATGGGCAGATAAGGTGAGCCGAGAAACAGGCACACCTTTTCCACAAACGACCCTCGACAAGAAGCGCAGATAGGATTGGGTGTCTGTGAGGACGGGAGTGAATGCAAGGCGATGGAGGACGGGCGATGGAGCTGACCATGAGTGGCCTCATCTCGGCATGACACTGGCGCGGATGTGAGTTGGATGTAGCATCTGGCAAGAGAAAGACAGACTTCGTGACAGAACCAGAGCGGCTCTCTCGAGGACATTTCTGCGCGATGCGACGATGGCGGTAAAGACGAGAGGATGCCCGCGATGACGCCAGGATGTCGACCCCGCCACTTCCGTCTTTGGTCACCGCCATCTCAGCACCGGCAGTTTCCGGATTGCCTTGTGCCCGACGGTGAGTGTCTCCTCGTCGTCGTCGTCGTCGTCGTCGGTCGGGATGAGCTTGCGTGTGTTCCCTATTATACGAGTGTCCATGAGATCACCCTCTGGGTCTCTCTGATCCCTTCTCTGACCCCGTTCCTGCTGGATGTCCGCTGACAGCCTTGTGTCACTAGTCACGTGATGACGAGTCCGTTTGTCTGCCCCACCGAGATGGTCGTCCTCCGTGTGGCCCTCTCTGCCCTCGTGCTCCCTGCATCCGCCCTCCCGAACGAGTACAAGAGAGACATCCTCGGCCTGCTGCATGGCGACGGCGACCCCACCACATCCACCGTGTCCACCCATGGGGTCCTCTCCACCACCAAGACCCTCGCGACGTCCTCCACGAGCTCGTTTGGACAGCCCTCCCCGTCAACGTCCCTGTCCGCGTCAAGTCAGCCGATGCCTACCCCCACATCGCGGACCGACCCAGCCGTGTCCACCCCCATCAAGACCTCCCTGGCCTCGGCACCGTCCACCCCGCCAGCGCCCGCAGAAAGCCAAGCCTCCTCGAGCAAAACATGGCAGATAATCGGCATCGCTATCATTTCCATCCTCTTTATCGCTACATCCGTCACCTGCGCCATGTTCTTTGACCGCCTTTGGAAATTCCTCACGGACGTCCTCTGCTGCACATCGCGTCCCCCCGTCTCGGAGGAACTCATCCCCGATTGCGAATCACAAAGCTGGGACACCAGGACCCCTTCACCCTCCGACTTCAACCACGAGTCTCCCCCCGAGAAAGCGTCTATATATGCCCGACCTCGAGAATTGCCATGGAACACCGACACCCAAGACTGGTGCAAACTTCACCGACAGCCATCTGTGCGAAACGACCATCCTCCCGCAGCCTAAACCCTCTCTTCCACCAAGCTTCACTTGTGCGCTTTCGTCATGGTCGGCAGGCCGACCTCGCCACGCATACACCCTACCACCCACCCACCCAGATTTATGCCTGCCCAGGATGTTCTGCGGGATACTTTTTTTCCAGCATGTCAGAGACGAACATGCCCGCCGCGCCAATGGTGCACACTGCCACAGACACACACAGCCTTGTCCTCGCGGGAAGCACTGTCGAGAGCATGAGCATGATGTGAATTCTTGTACACACTACCTTGCCTTTGTATGACTCCCATAATGACCGGCCATGAGCGGTCGCCCGTGAATCGCTTTGACGTCCTTGCGTCTTGTCCGACGACATGGGTGTTTGAGATGAAATGCTGTAATACAATATTCTGATATGTCTATATCCAGGTTGGGATTGCTAAACGACCATCCTCGTCATGTTCACCGGTCTGGCCAGTCTCCACTTCTCTCCCTGCATGGCCCGTCGCGCTCAACGCCATCTAGATCGAGCATCTTGGCACTATTTCTTCCATCCAACGAGATGCAGGAGGGTGTACTCTGACGATATCCGACTCGGCGCTTATTCTAGGCGATTGTCACATTGGTGATTCGATCGCAGTCAATGGGGCGTGTTTGACTGTCACCGAGCTCGACAAGGAGCAGCAGGGTGGTTACTTCAAAGTATGGCTGGCCAACGAGACGCTGGCCAGAACCGATCTCGGTGCGCGTGCATGCCGGCAGTCTCCTCACGTCCGATCTTGACGCACTCTGGCTAGGTGACCGCACAGCTGGCGAGCAAGCGAACCTCGAGCGTGCCATGCTTGCGCACGCCAGGTTTGGTGGGCATTTTGTGCAGGTATGGGCCAACATCCGATACTGTCTTTCCTAACTCGCGATAGGCTCACGTCGACACCACCGCAACCATCGTTCGGCGCGAGCGTGACGGCGATTCGTTGCGGCTGTGGTTCCAGCTGCCAGAGCCCACAGCTGACCGCCCTTCAGTCTTTCCATACCTCATACCGAAAGGATACATCGCGATCGACGGCGCGTCTCTTACCTTGACCGAAGTAAACGACGCTGAGCGGATCTTTGGGATCATGCTTATTAAACACACCCAAGAAAAGATAACGCTTGGGAAGAAGGCCGACGGTGCGCGAGTCAACGTCGAGGTGGACATGGTGGGCAAGTACGTCGCAAAGAGTGTTGCCGCTGCGTTGGGTGGAGGAGGGGAGGAGGGGATACGCCGACTGGTTGAAAAAGTAGTCTAATCATGTTGTGTTCTTGGCAAACCGGAAGAAGACCGTTTTAGTCGACGCGAATGTCGTCTCAATCTATGGACATCCCTCTCAGAAAAGTGAGTGGGCCGCTCAACCGTCCCCCGCCCCCGTGTCGACCTCTCGATGCAGGTAACCGCGAGGGCCGACTTGAAGCCAGCAAGCCCCAATCCCAGATCACGGCCTGCGTCTCCCACAAAGAACTCCCCGACGCTCTCTCCCTCGCCATCCCACTTTCGTCCCAAAGCCAAGGTGAACAGCGACGCGACGCTCCGAAAGCTTGCCAGCTCCAGTTCCCTGTGCGCTTCCCAGACCACCCATGTCCCTCCTCCAAGCCGCTCGAGACCGGGCTCGCCTTTCAAGCCCTCCCGAAGGCTGCCGAACGGATCAGAACCAAGTAGCGCTCCCAAAGCCCGCATTGCGGCCAGACCTACACCACGGTCCGGAATGAGTCCAGTTCAAGCAAACCCAAACAGCCTTGAACCCCGTCAGCGTGCGCTCACCACTGCGTCTGCCAAGCTCAAGCTTCCCCATTTCGAGGATAGACCGCGAAGTGGGAGTGTCATTGCACTACACCATGCAGTTTCTATCTCGGATATTAACGCATCCTCCTCTCCAACACCGTCTCAGACATCACCTTCAGCTGAACCTCCCCTGGTAGACATTGGGCGAACGAATACTCCACCAGCACTGGCTCCAATCAAGATCAAGTCGAAGCTCACTGGTCTCGTCAAAGCAGCGTCAACGAGTCCAAGTGACGCGGCATCGCGATCACTGTCACCACCTTATGCCACAACACGTCCGATACATGCCCGTGCTAGGGCACCTTCTATAACGTCCAGCTTTTCCTTGAACGACCCGTCCCCTTTAGCATTTTACCCAATCACGACCGCTTCGCCTGCCGCCAACCCTCATCGCTATACACCTCGACGTGCACAGTCACCTGCGCGCTCCTACCCATCACCAACCCTCTCGAGCGAACCCCATCCTGCAAGAAATTCGTCGCTAGTTCCCAAAGTGGACCCTGCCTCGGTTCCCCTACCTCCACACTCGCCTCCTATATCGGCACTTTCGCTCTCGTCTAAATCGTCGGTCTCGAGAACATCCGTGTCTCTAAATACCAACCAAACAAATGACAACCAAATGTCAAGCGCTGTGTCCCATACCAAACGCCGTAGCTTGGAACGAATCAGCCAATCCAACCCGTTCATTTCACAGGCAGCCCAGACAAGGCGGGATCGTAGTCGTTCAATAGACAGGAGTCCGCGTGATCTCGTTCACCGAGACGAAAGCGATGCAGAATCGGAGGGGTCTGAGCGGCAACTCAGGGCTGAGGCCAAGACAAACCGCAAGGTTCGTTGTATAGGGCCACTCTTTCGAAAGGACTGAGGGACGTGTTTCTGCAGATCGCGGACCTAGAGATCACAAATCGTTCTCTTCTGGCAATCAATGCGTCTCTGGAAACAACCAAGAGTCGGCAGGCGAAAGAGATCCGGGACTTGCGCCGGAAACTGAGAGAATCGAGGCTTATTCTTCCCCCGCGGACATACAAGGCTGTCAAGTCGGCGTTGGAGGATGAGCGCGACAGGGACGACGAGGACGAGGATGACAGTGGCGTCGAAGATGGGGTAGACGAAACATTCCAAAGAGTCAGGGGCCAGATTGACAGCCTCATAGAATCTGGCAAGAGGGCCCTCGAAACGCGGCCGGAAGACTTTCGAGCGAGTCTCGCCACCAAGGTTTTGAATGCCGACGAGCTGCGCTCATGGCGTGATTCCGGGCAGCGTCCCATGATGAGAGGTAATCACATGGACAAGCAAGATGCAGACGACAAGACGATAGTGGCACTTTTATCCCCTGCGCTCGTCGCTATGCTAGACAGCGATAGCTCATCCTCAGCGGGAAGTGACGAGGATCCGGCTTTAGACTCCCAAGGATCTTCAGCCTTGCCCCCCATCACCATCACACATTCTTTATGATTTACTCCATCACTCACGATGTCATGCATCCTTACTAGCATATCACTATAGACTTTAGATCCGTATACCCTTAGTGATTGGAATATCCTACGCTCTTAAGCAGGTATCACGAGCATTATCTTATCTAACGAAATAAACCAACCGGAATGCCCTATGTTGGGTCTGGAAACCCATAGCAGACAAACATGTATTAATCATCGCTCATCCGTTGTGCCCGCTTAGCGAGCTGCGAGTACGTTCATGAGTAATGCTGACGTTCATGGGCAATTCGGAATGTACTCACCGCTGCGGCCAAGTCCATTTGACCAGACGGCGGGGACGGCTTTGGGACGTTTGCCTTCTGTGCAGCTGCGGCTGCATTGGTGGCGGGAGGTCTTGGAGCTGAGGGAATTGGAGGTTTACCCGGAGGCTTAACAGTACCAGGTTTTGCGGCAACTGGAGGCGGTGCCACTTTGGGCTTCGTAGCAACTGGCGGTGGTGGTTTTACCCCAGGTGAGCTTGAAGGTCGAGAATTCGCTGGTGTAATGTCCGTCGACCCGTTCGGCGAACCTGCCGGTTTCTTCCAAGGGGTAGCAGAGCCATTCGAGGGCATAAGGCCGGGGAAAACTGCAACTGGCTTGGCGGATGCATTGGCCGTTGCAGATGATACCGCCACTGCCACCTTGGGCGCAGCTGGTGGAGAAGGTATGGCAGGGGCCGACGGAGGAAGTCTGCGAGCTGGCGGTGGCGGCGCAGCAGGTGGTGCTCGTGCCTTCTTGGGTACCAGCTCAAGATAGTTATTGGGGGTCCATCCTTCTTCGTCGTCTTTCTTGACCAACCACCATCCGTTGTCGTCCTTCTCTACAAGTTCCACAACATCATCCTTCTGCAGCGACATCTCCCCCTCCTGCCCTTGGAAGGCAAACTTGGCCCGGTACATTTCGACATCTGGTTCTTCGGGTGGCGGAGGCGGAGGCGGGGCGGCAGTCTTTGCTAGCGGCGGCGGTGGGGCAGGAGTGGGTCGTCCGGTATTAGGCGCAGGCTTTCCAGGCAGTAGCTGAGCAGTATGCTGAGGCTTAGATACGTTCCTTGGCTTCTGCAATTACATGTCACAATGAGCTGTTTTGAGACAGCTACGACTCACGCTAGACGGGCCGCCGGCGCGAAGTAGCTTCCCTTGTGTGATTGGTCTGACAACACCCTGTTTCCTCTTGGCACGTGGACGGGACGTGCTGGTGGGAGGTTCGCCAGATGGAACATGAACAGTATGGCTCTTATAGACATCGTCTCTCGGAATCGTCGCGTCCTTGACAAACTGAATTTGCGCCTTCTTATCTTTCTTCTTAGCATACTCAATCCTGGTCACTGTGAATAACGGTCAGCGGATGATGAACTTATGCTCACGTCGAGCCAATGATAACATTAATGGAGGCTTGGGTCAGCTGGAGAAGGTTGGCGACAAGCTCAGTCTTGAAGTAACAATGAAGGACGGGATCCCCTTCTTCCGACACATTGCAGTTGAAGACCTAGCCAAAGTAAAGATATAGATGGCGACAACCAAAGGAATACACTCACGATCCAGTCGTCTCGTAAGTTTGACATTGAGATACTCTTGATCGTAATGAGAGGTATCTTGCGTTCGAGTGAGATCTGTATCTGTCCATTGTTATTTGTCGTCCTTGCAATGTGCACAGCTTTGCTTGTCTGACATCGTGTTAGTAAAGATGTTGGCTGATATAATCGCAATTTGTGCATACCACGATCAAAAAACGCGGACTTGGTTTGCTAGATCGCAAAACCTTTGAGACTAGCAACTGTGCTGTTGAGCTGAATGTTACTTGATCGACTACACAGGACTCTTAAGTAGATAATGCGGTGATGAACCAAAAGACTAACCTCCAAGGCCACATGCATTCCGCAATTCTGTACCGAGGGCATTTTTACCATTGATGTCGAGATAATCGCCCATGAATCGCCGATAGCTAAGGAGACTAAAGCGTCTGCGTTCTTTCCTCCCTGCCAGGATTTGGTGCCCATATTCTCTGACTTTGGCGTACTCAATGTTCTCCTTGTTGTTCTTCCAGAAACGCTGAATACGCCTGGCACATTCGTTCTTGTACCGCCAGTAATTCCGCCAGGCCCGTTGGATGCGAGCGGCCATATTATGCCAGTAACGGTCACGCATTGTTTCTAGCGCAAAGAGCTAAGATAATATCGGTAAGTATCGCGAAGATAATCTGGTAAGAACTCACTGTCTCAGGATTCTTGATAAACGCTTTTGTGACACCCATCTGCCATTCGTCCTTAGCGATTCCAGTATCTTTAAGAACCTGTTCGCATCCAGACTTTGCGTCACCTTGCCAGGTATATTCACCAGCATAAGATGTCGACGGAGATAGGAGGTAGAATCGCTCGACCATCTTTTCGAAAGTGTTCCGGTAGGCGAAACCTGCCCGACGAACACGGATATTTTCTTGAAGTCCGAGATATTTGATCTGGTGAAGGATTGCCTTGGTATCATATTCAGTCGGGCTGCGATTCTGGTTCGGCTTAATCGTCCGGATGTATGATGGTTGAGCTCTCATCAGGTTATCAACAAGCGCACCAGCTGAGACCTGGGGACATTAATATCTTCACACTGCCGCTTAACAGTACAGGGTAGTTTACCTTGATCCTGTCCCCGGCCGTTGGGGGCCGTTTCTTGCTGTTCGGATCCGGTCTGTCTGGAAATAGTGTCTGGAGGAAATGATTGCCACTGCTGCCTATAAGATCGAAAAGATCCTTGACTAAGGCATCCTTGTTTTTATCTGTCATTCCCGAGATGTTGTACATCACGTCTCCAGCATAATGCTTCACAAGAAATTGTGCTCCGCGGGCCTCGAAGTGGGGATTAGAAGATAACATAGCTGTACGTTGCACAAAGCTATTATCAGCGGCAGCAGGATCGGCGTGCGCAGTGGCACAAGCGTCATTGAGCGCGGCGAAAATCCCTGGGGGTTTGCGCTCCTCGATGAGATCGCAAACAATTTTATTATTGAAGTAGTTGATAGGTGTCCATTTGATTTGCTCCCTGACGTATTCTTCTTGCTCGGTCTTGAGCGTCAACTCGATAAAAATCTGCTGGAGTTTTTCGTTCACATAGTTGATGCATAACTGTTCGAACGAGTTGTCCTATGAATGCGAGAACACATGACGTCTGTAATGGTAATCGTCCGTAGTAGTCGACACACCTCGAAAATTTCGAAGCCAAAGATGTCCTGCCAAGTAGTCAGGGGGATTCATCAGTGAAAACTGAACATAACACACCAATATGCCGATGACTTGTGTGGTAGCACTTCTTGGCTTCATTGAGATATTGATTCTCGACACTATCCACTCGAATAGATTGTTGTAAATGGCCTTTGCAAGGGCATCTCGAACTGCCGTGGCCTGAGAAGCATTTAAAGGGACGTCATAAATTGATCCTCGGCGCCCGCCTCGTTGCGTCTCAACAACTTTGGTGGTGAGAACCTTTTGAACCATGGCAGAGTCTACCTCCATGAGATAGGCGATAAAATCTGTCACGCCCTGATCAGTGACACGCGAGTTTCCATTATCCATTTCCTGAAACTGGACGTTTCCTAGCCAAAGGATGGTGGCAAGCATTCGGAATATTTCAGTTTGCTCCTGCTCGCTCAGCCCAATGGTTCGCATGGCGTTCTATGGCAACGTCAAGACATCAGCACCATGCTGGATAACGAATGCGAGAACCATTCACGAGTGTATCCGCATAGTCTTCAGCATCATTTATGCCTTGCACTTCAAAACAGTTGCTCATGCTCGTATACGCATAAGACTCGGGACCCTGAAGTCCAAACTGTTCTGAATTGCCAATGAGTGATGTTCGGCCGTATTTCGTGAAGCATACCTCGTTGTTCATCAGAGGCAGCTTTGGTGAACTGGTAAAAGACATGGAAATTCCGTTCGTTCTCTACCTGACCCACGACACGCCCCTTCTCTAGTAGGTAATTAGTGATCTGCGCACCGACAGGTTCGCCACGACTATTGAACATGATTTCGAGGTATTTTCCCTGATGAATGAGATGAGATCAAGGGGCGCTGACCATTCGGAAGAAACGCCATACATGCCGACTTGAATTATTATTGCGAAGGGTTTTGGCGCAACCAAAACTCTCCAATAGAGGGTTGGTAGCTAACACCATGTCTTTTATTTCCTGGATATTATTATCCTGGCCACCGGACACGGCAGCTATGTACTGCATGATACGTTTTGCGGCCTCGGTCTTGCCTGCTCCTGATTCGCCCGAGATGATGACGCATTGGTTCTCGTGATAGGCGTTCATATTATAATAGGCAGATTCTGCGATTGCGAAAACATGTGGTGGAACCTCTAGTCGGTTCTTGCCTTTGTACTTGAATAGTGTTTCGTCGGTGTAGATGCCGAGATCTAAGAAAGGGAGCGCGACCTGAGTAAGAGACGACGTGGTGTGCACAAGCTTACCTCTAAAGGGGTTCACAGAGATGAGAACACCACCGATGTAGGTGTAGATCTCGGCATTGGTCCAACGCTTCTGGAGGTTATCGTTGATGCTTTCGTTGCTGATGGTTGTGAGAAGGGTCATATCGGACACGCCGACCTGCTTTTTCTTGAAACCCTCCTTCCAATCTGCCTGTTGAATGCTGAGTTGCAGGGGTGCCAGTGGTCGAGTGAGCTCTGGAAGTACCTTTGCTACTTTGGTGGGCCCCGTCTTGGGCGTCGCAGCCTTCTTTCCCGCCTTCTTGGATATAGCCTGCGGGGATGGTGAGCACGAGAGGCGCGGGCGGCCGCGTCAGGATTGCGCACCATGGTGGTGGAGAGGACACACCCCGAAACCGCTCGGAGGAGAGATTATAATTGGGGGTCCGGTCGGAGTCCGGCTGCGGCTGCGGGTCGGCCAAGGACATAAATGAACTCGACTCGCTGAACGCTACTCACACCATGGTCAAGGCATCCGACATCGTTCTCATCCTCGCAAGTCCACTTGGCTCTCACCGCTGGCGGCCACTTACACTTCCCAGGTCGCCATCATCTTCCCTCCTGCAGCCGCGGGATTCGTCACCGGATGCAGCTGTGACTTGCTCATCAACATCTGTTTGACAATGTGAGCGCATTGTGCTCTCTATGAGCTCCATACTAAAGGGCAAGCCAGTCTTGGATACTTCCCCGGTCACATCGTAAGTCGTGTGGTTCGTTCAAGTATATTGCCAATCTGATGTCCTTCTAGCACGCATTCTGGCTCATCTATAAGAGGATGCAAGCAGAAGAACGCTACGGCCAAGGGGGATTCATACGTGAGCCCACACATGGTGCTAGTTCCCACTTTAATTGACAATCCCTTGCAGACACTGCCAATGGCCAGTATCAACCTCTCAACAACCAAGCATACCCTGCTGCCCCTGCCTATGGTACCCTTCACCAAGCTTAACAATCCAGACAATTACTTGTTTGTATAACATATATCGTTGTACTCGTCTGTCGCTTGCCATGTCGTTGCGGATATTCCACTTGGTGCTCTAGACCAACTTCGTGAGGATCATCATGCGCTCGAAATCTGCCAGGTTCATGGATTTGTCTGGCGAGGTGGAGAATGCCTCTAGCATTTCCAGTGTCTTTGGACGCGTACGTTAAAAGCAAGCTAATGTAGAGTGCAGCGCACGTACTTCGTCTGCTTTGACCTTTTCTTTGAGCAAGTCGGCGACACGAGTGATGTCTTTGATCATGATCCGCTGGTGGTCTAGCTCGTTATCTGGAACATGAGGAAAAAACCGACTGAAATCTTGTCGGCATTGAGCTTTCTGGGACTCGGTCAATTGCCTCGATTTATCCGTCGCCGCCGAGCTCTTTGTGAGAGTCCTTCGACCCTTCTCTGCCGGTGGTCGTCTAGCTGTCCGACCTGGCTCCTCATACCCGTCACTTGAGTCTTCCTCCGTGTCACCAGACAGTTCTTCTGCCTCATACTCGTCGCTGTCCGGACAACTGTCAGCGCCCATCTCAACGTCTGGATCCGCGACTAGATCCCCTTCATCGCTCCCGTCGACATGCTCCCCTTCGAGCAGGGCACCACATATCGCTCTCCAATCCTTCTTGCTTACCCCATCGTTGCATGCATTCTGTGCTCCCCAGCCTGTCGCGGCATTCTTGAATACTCCCATGAGCTCGTCATCAGGAAACAAATCCAGGAGGCTAAGAGCACGAGGGATCTCTGACAAGGGAATGTGGGACTGAGCACCGGTGGTGTTTGAGGAAACGTCTTCGACAATGAACCCGCCAGCCTCGTACGCTACTGACTGAGATGGCCCGGGTTCTGGCTCTTCTATGATGGAACCTCCGGCGGAAGTACCCTCAGATCTTGACTGTCGCCATTGTGATACCACAGAATCGAAGGCATCGTCTATACGGTGTCTGAGGCGAGCGGAGAGTGCGACGAAAGACGGGTCCTCTTCATTGTCTGCTGATGGCATTGTGCAGGAAAGCGCGACCTTCCATAACTAGCTGCCCTGCAAGCCTACAAGTTTCTTCTGGACCTCGGCTGCGGGTCCAAGGACTCCTTCCGCAACGGGCCCCAGTTCTCCCTTCAACAACCTCTCAAACACAACAAGCAGCCCTGCCTTCCCTACCTCGTCCTTCAATGCATCTTGTTGTGACGAACCCCGCAGATTCGACAGCAGATTCTGAATGCAGACAACACCTCGGTGCACAAGTCCCGGGTCACCGACAGCTACACCGGTGCCCTCCTCTCTCACATCATCATCGCCGGCATGGACGCTAGGGTCAATGAGTTGTGCCAGCACAAGAAACGCGCTATGGCGTTCCATTTGGAGGTCGAATATTGCCTCACATGCTGTTCGCATGCTCGTTAGCATCGCCAAAGCCCCTGACGCTGCGAGGCGTGTAGGCAGATCCTCCACGTCCGACATGGCAATCAGAACATGGATCTTTGACTTGGAGAATCCGTCCCACAACGTCGCCCGCATTGTTTCGTCGTTCACTCCAGCGTATCTTTCAAAGACCTGCTCTGACCCCGCAACTAGGTTACAGATAAGCTCAGTTGCTGCTCTGCGCATGAGTGTATGGTCCTCCAACATTAGAAGTTCAACCTTGCTAAGAACGTGGGGGGTGTTCGCGACACGAGACGCAGGGGTTGGACTATGAGATGCTAGATTCGTGAGGGCCATCGTGGCTTCAAATTGCTGGAGCATGCTTGCCGATGGGTGAAGGAGCAGTTGTGAGAAGGGTCGGATAGCATCGAGCACATGACCTTCATTGGGCCCGAAAACTTGAATCGGGGGTGCAGTAATGGCAAGCTTGGCAAGTGCCTGGATTGCTGGAAGTGCTTCTTGGGGAACTGAATCTGCAGATGGTGACCCTAGTCGAATGATGCGAGTCAACGTCTTAGAACCTCCGCCTCTCAAAATCTCCCCTCTGTTTTCCTTGCTCTCTGCAAAACTCAGTAATACCTGACCGACGGACGACCGAATTCCTTGACCATCCAAGCCAGACGCCGTGGACAGTACGTCCAGTGCCCCGCAACTGATAGCACTACGACACCGGGCCTGGACTTCGCGTTCAGATTCCAAAAGGTCCGGCTTTTCTTCAACACCCTGCATGCCTATTTTTTGTCCGCTCTCAGCCATTCGTCGCAACTTTCCAATCTGCTGCTGCTCTTGACTCAACCGCGGCTTGTATGCACAAAGGTTGGAGATGATCACAAGAACGCCATAGACGAGTGTGGAATTGTTCGTCACGTCCGCAACTGCCTTCCGTTTCGGGACGAAAGAGAAGAGCCGCTTCAGGATTGCGTTGCTTGCCAGATTCTTCTTCACGGACGGATTGATGCTGAGATGCGCCAGCCCCTCCACGGCTTCGTTGAGACAAGCGTGGATGTCTTTGCTATTCATGATCATGTCGCTCAACTGGGCTGCACGGGGGACGTCCTCTTGCGCTGAGATGCTGGTAGTGGTGGCGGTTCCAACGGGACCAGCTGCTGCATCACCTGCGGATCCACGGGCTAATTTGACGAGTGCGAGGATGGCAACCGCGCGCAAGGCATCGTCGGTGGTCTGGTAGGACTTTGTTTGAAGCCAAGCGATAGATTCCTCGGAAAAGAGCTGCCGGCAAGCTTTGTGGCTGCTAGCTTGTGCGTACAGACGAGCGAGCGCGAGCGATACAAGTGAGGATGTGGTCAATTCAAGTGTAGTGAGGAGCTCGATGAAACCATCTTCCGTGAAGATCTGTGAAGCCGATTGCCAGTCGACCTGGAAGAGCGCACAGTGGAACGTGGCGGCTGCAAGCAAAGCATCCTCCTGGGTCTGCGACAGGTTGCTTGCGATCAGAGGTTGGAACACGCGCGACAGAGCGAGCGTCCCTTGGTCTGCCTCGTCTCCTCCGGCCCGATTTCGCTGCAGAGATTTGGATGCCCGAACACCCTGACAGAACGCAGAAAGCGTGAGATACGCTTTTGAGCGCGAAGAGGGGGGTTGAGAGGGTACGAATGCAGCTACAATATAAGACAACTCGTCTGGTAGAAGCGAGGATGGGTCCTTGGACTTGATGAGTAGGTCGTTCTCTATTCGTCGTGTTTTGTCGGACTGTGATTCGAGGTTCGATGAAGCCATGACGGTAGCAACGGGACTTTGATAACTTCACTGTGCACCATTTCGAGCAGTCGCACACAAAATCCTGTCTGCTCCAACTAAATATGAGCACTGGCGAAACTGCTCCAACATCTACCCATCGTCCCAGAAACGGCACAATCGGTTCCAAGCACACAGTGTTATTCAGATTGCCCAATGGCGAAGTGCGTAGTATCAAGGTCGAGAGGGATTCGTAAGTCAACATTTCGAGCACACTAACTGTTATCAAACATTCCCCCAAGGATCGTATCGCTAGGCAGAGTGGGCTCGTTCCCTGCCAATGAACTTATCGGACAACCGTACGGGTTTGCCTATGAAATACATGACAAAAAACTCAGACGTTTGCCTCCCCGTACAATGAACGAAATTGGTCGGTATGCTGATGTTTATTTCTGTGATCACCTCGTTCACCATCTAATTGCAGAGGACACGGATGCGACAAATGAGTTAATCAACGATGGAGAGTTTGTTCAACCGTTGACTCTCGAAGAAATTGAAGCACTCAAAAAGTCTGGCGTCCATGCTTCAGTACGGTCATGTTGCGCATCATGAGAAGTCACTGCAAGCAAACCTGATTCCCCAGGAGATCATCAAGGCTCAAATCGAGCAACACGCGAATTATTCCCTGAAAACGGAGTACAGCAAAGATAAGTATAGAAAGCGGAAGGAGGCAAAGTAAGTGGTCGAATCAGGGTGGTATGTACAAATGGTGATGTATCTCATAGGTATTCAAAGAGCTTCGAGACAATTGAACCCACAGTGTATAATATCTGCGAATACTGGTTCAGAAAGGATCAGAACAGGATACGAGACATTCGTCCTGATTCACTCTCGCAGGTGCTGAACTTGGCCAACGTGCGCCCAGGTGGACGCTACATCGTGGTTGATGATGCTTCTGGGTTGTTGGTTTCGTCTGTTCTCGACAGGATAGGATGTAGGTGAACACTGCTGCAATCAGCTACGACATAATGACTCTTTTCCAGGCGAAGGACGAATCATTTCGATAAATGACGCTGACTCGCCACCTGCATATCCCGTACTGGCCCTGATGAATTATGAGAAGGAGACTCTGGGACCAGTTCTGTCGACCCTAAACTGGGCCACAGTCCAAGATGATTACGCCCCCGGTAAATAACTTCCGTCCGCGATTACCACAAATTATCATTGTGTCTACACAGTACTAGCCCCACTCGAGCCCACGTCGGGACGTATACGTTCAGAGCGCCAGCGTCTGCGTCTCGACAAGCGAAAAACGACCGCGAACTCCCTAACGAACACACGGCATGAGCTATTTTCAGGAGAATTTGATGGGCTTCTAGTTGCTAGCGACTACGATCCATTCGAGATTGTAGAGATGCTGTCACCATATTTAGCTGGGTCTGCTTCAATTGTTGTGCAGCATATGTTCCTCCAGGTACCCTTCTGCTTCTCGCTCTCGCGTTGCCACTTATCGCAATGTAGCCCCTGGCAGATTTACAAGCAAAAATACGACTTATCCCTGGTTATCTCGCACCATCAATCACCGAGTCATGGTTGCGTCGCTATCAAGTTCTTCCTGGTCGAATGCACCCGACGATGAATGCGTCCGGCTCCGGGGGGTTCCTCTTCCATGCTATCAAAGTGTATGCCTCTTCAGCTTCTCGGTCACTCTAGTGTGGCTGATTTGGAATCCTGCTTTCTGTAAGCTACGATGACCCGAATGCGACAGCAGTTGCACTCCGGCAAAAAAAGGCCACCGGAATTGTCGAGTCACCGTTGAAATCTCATTCTCCTATGGCGGTGGACTCAACGGAATACGATGACGCATGATTGACGAGGCAACACGGTTGAGATAACAGGAGGCAAGTGTTCCTCTGACAATTTAACGCCTAGTACGATACAGGTGGGAGCTCGGGAAAAATAGCTGCGATAATCTGCCCGTATTCTATCAGTCGGCGGAAAGTGCCTGGGTCAATTTCAACACACCTCGTCGACAATAGTATAGGCGATATGTTGGTTTAAACGCCGATTTTGCAGCACAGCGAATATACGCCGGGCCCCGCGGCGAGCATTGGAACGACCTATCATGTTGGCAGCCAGATCTGAAACGGGTCCTTCCATCAGTTCACATTCTTAATAGGTCAGTCTAGTCAAACCTGGTACTAGCGCCGAGAGTTTGCGATTAGCTTCGTCTCGAGTCCGAAGTTTCTCTTCGGCCGTGCGGGGTTGCGAAGGCGCTCTCAGCTTGCCTCCAGGCCATAAGTTTTCCCGGAGTACGGTGAGCACGGGAAGAATGTGGCTCTCTTCAAACAGTGATTGTATGCTTTGCCGTATTTTCCTGAGGAAAAAAAAGTGAATGATGCCAACTAAAGAGAACTTATTTACTGACTGCTCGATAGTATCCCCGAAGACCTGTTGGAGGATGATCACAATTGCTTGACGACGAAGCCAGTTGTTTTTCTTGTGAAGTTCGAAAACAGCAAGTACTAAATCACAGATGGGGGCGGAAAAGCTGGATGTACTTGTCTCTCCCCCCAGTGGCTTAAGGTCCCCCGGCATCTGCATGAGTGTGTCCAGAGAGGTCGCTTTTCCAAATCGTTTCATTGCTTGAGCAACGATTTCTTCGTCATTGACTGCCGAGCCGACAATCCCAGTGAATTCAGCCACTTGGCGTGTGAGACGCTGGATCATCACGTCCAGCATGGAGGGCCCGAAGAACATATCATCGATGCTTTCAGTGACAGACCGATACATTGACTGAACGATGTTTCGTCCAGAGAACCCCCCTTGCCCCTTGGTAGTGTCATCCTTCAACTCGGAGACAATGAAAGGTGAGTCCCTCGACAGAAACACACGAAGCTCTGTGCTTTCGCATACCGAAGGAACTGAAATTAGGTTCTATAAGGGAGTCAGTGTTGCCAAGGACTAAAACACTTTGTCACCCACCTGCACGTATTTCTCCAAGGCCTGTCTCCTGGTGTCGACGAAGCTTCCCGAGAGTGAAGCTACAAGTCGCTTGCCAGGAAAGTCAAGGCTGCGGACTGAAGAGTGTTCTTCACGAAGTTTATTGTGCATTCGCAGAAATTCGTTGTACCGCCGTGCAACGACCCAGCCAGACGAGAAAGTGCCGTCCGGAGAAAGCTGTTGCACCTCAACAAGGTATCGGACTACAGACTTCCCTTCCTCCTCAGCAACGGTTGAACTGACAATAGAGACCTTTGTTCGATGCGGGACGAGGCGGTTAGCAGATTCTTGTTGCTCATACTGGGTTTTTTGAAAGTGTAACTCCCTGAGTTCTCTAGTCATCGAAGCCTTTGCTTTGCGAAGGAGGCGGAGCTCCTGAGTATCTCCCGCTAATTCGGCTTTCTTGATGAGTGTATCAAGCATCGCTGTGTGGACCTCCGACTTTGATATTTGCTTGCCGAGACGGGCAATTTCATAGGAGAGTTGGAGGTCACCAGGTCCTGCGAGCTGAAATGACTCTTGTCCAGTGGCGTAAGCACTCTCCGTCGTATCATCTTCATTCTCTTCGTCAGCATTATGATCTTCCTCATTTCCCAACATTCCACGCGGTTTCCGTCCATCAGGAACCGAAGCGATGAAAATATCCGCCTCCTCCTCAGCACGACTTCGAGGTTGACTAGGGTGCTGCTCCGTGGCGATGATATCGGTCAATGCGGCCTGGATAGCTTCCATACGTTCAGATTCATCCACACTGGGTCTCCCATCATCCGGGTCGTTGAAAAGCGGCGCACGCGAAATATCCGAAGATGTGTCCGGTAAGGGAGCCATGAGAACGTCGATATTGCTACGGGATGCTGCAGGGGGCGAATAGATCAGTGGGGCTTGAACTGAGTGAGGCTGCTCAGAAGCACGACTTGACGAAAAGAGAGACGGGAATGACTCGGAACGAGGGATTTGGGATTTGGTCCGAGATAATGCCCCGAGAACTGGCGCGGTAGTAGATAAGTCGAGGTACTGAGGCTTGTTAGCCAGCGCAGGCGCTCCAACCTCGAGATTACCGAACGAAGCATCTTCAATCACTCGAAACCACAACTCTGATTTCTGGAAATCTTCAAAATCACCCTCCATTTCTTGCTCCACCTCCCTCTGAGCCAGCATGACACTTTTGCGAACTTTCCTATTCTCGCCAACGCTGGGGATCACTTCGTTGGAGGCGTAGCTTCGAATGGTATCGACATGCTTTTGTGAGATCGGAGATAAGGAAGGGTGCGGTGGTATGGCAGAAAAATACAGGTCGTTAATCAGGCGAATATCTTCTCGTAAGGTTGTCGAGTTAGAGGGATCTTGAATCGGATCGTCCTCGTCTCCAGAAGTATAGTCCACCAGCTCCAATGGATTCTTGAAGCTTTCCACAGTCAGCCAAAACTGCACGAGTAGTGAACGATGACGACGATCCATGAATTCCATAAAGTATGACAGGGAGGCCGGGTTGCCAAGAACGTCTCTGAACGAAACTCGCGATCGTGCATGTGTCTCTGGCGCGACAGCCGTCTAATCGGATAGAACACATGAGTAGTGCACACAGAAACGCCAAGTGAATGATGCTAACCGGATCTTGTTCGCCACCTAAGACAACAATTCGCTGCTCAACCGTGCGCTTGGCAGTATACAGCCTGTCCAAAAATGCCACAACATCTTCAGTCCTCTCTCCGTTTATCCATTCTTCTTTCTCGTGATTTGCTATTTAGAAATTAATTTCTTGCTCTGACACAGAGGTCGAAAGATATACCAAGTAACAACCTTGTCCTGCGAATTTCGCCCATTACGTCGTTCTTGAGGCGACGCGCGTCTAATAGAGAAGAACAGCGATTGATGCTTCGAAGGAAAGACTCAAACTGACGGATGTCAGTGCGAATGGTGATATCATCTCCTCCAGGAGCGACCGTCGATGTGATGCGATGGTGACGTCGCGGTGATTGGGCTTCAAGGACTTTTCGTACCTTGTAAATCAACTTTCTACAAAGGATTGTTAAGGACACGCTCTCAGGTGTCCCAGGTGTAAGGAACGTACTGCTGGTGTATCGCAGCTCCAGCCTAAGACTGAACTCAGAGGGCGATCAACAGGGTTTACACTAAACACGCACCACCTGCTCAATCGTACGATTCCAAAAGTCAGGATCTGTGACCATGTCCATGATTGGATAAAGCATAGTGCAGGCTACGACTTCCCGGATCACTGTCTTGAGGATCCTGCTTTGGGCTTCATTCTCTGGGAGAATATAAGGTAGGATCCGGTCCACTATGCTCCTCAAGTGCATTTCCTCGTTTTGTTTCGTGAAGGTAGACGAAAGATTGTCTACAGCTGGATGTAACCTTTCGCCCTTTCCGACATATCGGCTAGCCAACAGCATGTCAAGCTCTTCTGAGTGAGTGAGATGACGCTCAAGGCCCGCGCCACGGAGAGCGACCTCTGATTGACGGAACTGTTCGATGTGAGAGGTGATTTTAGGCAGGATACGTTTGACGAGGAGGAAAGGAACATCGAGGGTCGCCGCGCGTTGCAAGAGTTGTTCGAGAGTCGCATGTAGAGTCGTTGAAACAGCGGTTGGGAACGAAGGGGAGGACGAGATGTCCTTGTACCAGGACAGAACAAAGTCGCGGACTACCAGAATCATGATTTCATTTATGTTGGCGGACACTACGGGCATGTCAGGACATAACGATGGCAGCGACTGAGGGGACTTGTGTGACCATTGTGAGCGGATGAGAACGGCCTGCCACGCAGCGGGAGTGGAAAAGGCAAGGGGGCGGGCGGCATGGGAGAGCGGATTTCGGGGAGCGAGTACGTTTGAATCGAGCCTGTATGCGAGGTAAAAGTACGCGAGGAGAGAAGACATCACCACCAGGACGACGAAAAATGGTGCGAGGAGGAGGAGGGCGAGCGGAGAGGAAAGGATGCGAATGAGCACTGGGACGGACGCGGCCAGAACGCCGACGAGGAGCACGGTCCTCGTCGTGATCACAGGGCCACTTTCATAACGGTCGGAGCGCTGCATCAAAGTGGAGGCATGTGATGACGAGACTTCGAGACCATGTCATTCCGCCGTGTTTGTAGCCCAGCGTCTCAATTGACTCGTTTCAAGTCACAGCTGCGCGGCCATCAATCCTGTCGCCGCATCGCTGTGGTGGTCCCAATCGCCTCCAACAATGCCTGACTCGACCTGCTCGCCTAGGCGGCCTGGTGGCCCTGTATCATCAATGCATTCGTTTCCGTCGCTTCTGGACCTCCACTGTCCTCCAACATCTCCTAGTGCATCTCAGGGTGACTACTAGGATCTCCGTTGCCTTGCGATGCTGTCTTTGTTGCTGGTACACTAGTTGCGCAGGTATGCCGCTCTCCCTTGACTTGACACGTGGGGATGTTGCTGTCACGCCATGGGCTTGTCAGGTGGTTCTGGAGATCTATCTGGTATGACATTGCTGTCTAGGAAAGTGTTTAGCTGCCGCCGTCAATTAATGTGTCACTCCATTCACCCCCTCATCTTGGCATGCTCCTCCGGTCTCCCTATTGACCCGTGTCTGCTTTGTCTGTGATACGATTGACAGGGATGCCGCACCTCTCCATTCCAATGCTTTCAACTACGGTACAGATTGTAAATGACTACATAGCAAGACGTAAACACATGCTGGGTTAGCAAGTGTGGTCTTTGGATGTCGTTGGGCACGCAGTAGAATACTATCGACGGTGTATTCTACAGGGGACAGGCCTAGAGCGGGAGACGACGCCCGTCAGGTAGGGTATGAGCTGCGGACGGGTGGGAACCCCGTAGTGAATACTTACATGGCGGAGGCTTGCACGCTCCAGGCCCCAGGAGGGCGAGCTGCGAGAAGTCGGATGACGAGACGCAGGTGAGGAGAGTGGCAGCAAAGGACAAGCGAGCGGGAGGAAGAAAGATAAGCGACGCTTAGCTTCACTCGTCCAAAGCCTCGATGCTGTGGCTGCGCTCGTGCCGCGTTGCGCCGCAGCGTGACGAGGAGTGACTACTTTACGGGCGCGGCAGGCCAGAAAAACGCAGTGGGAGTAAAGCGCGCGACGCGAGAGAAGTATGACAGGTGAAAAAAACACGCGGTGGAGAACAAAGCGCGCAGGTCAAAGAGACGCGGTGGAAATGTGCAAATCATGCAGTGTCATAATGCCCACTAAGCCGAACTAGCAGGCTATCCAACTCAATACCAAAGCCTCGTTGCCGCTCTGCAGCGTACACTAGAATGCCCTCCACGCAAGCCCAGTCACGCCCTCTCTCCACTGCAGAAGGATTTGTATGTGGTGGTCTTGCGGCCAGTATCGCAGTGAGCCGGCGTCAAATTGCACCTGAAGACTCGTTTCTCATTCAAGCGGACAGGTTACCGTCTCGAATCCCGCAGAAGTTGCAAAGACGCGCCTGCAACTCCAAGGCGAGCTAGCAAAGGGTGGTGGTCAAAAGGTTTACAAGAACGCTATTGACGTTTTCGCCAAGACGTGGAGACACGAAGGCGTCCGTGGTCTGCAACGAGGTCTCGGCACAGCGGTAAGTTTGCAGTGTTTCTCGTGATATCATCCTCATACTTTGCCAGTATGCATACCAGGCAAGCACTTTCAATTGTTTTCCCCCTCAGTCCCTTTGACCCTTTACCAGATTCTTCTCAACGGATCACGCTTAGGTAGTCAGCGTCTATTCGGGTCCTTGCAAAGCTGAAATAATTCAGGATTTTATGAGCCCTTCCGCCGCACGATAAACCGTGTCATAGGCAGGCCCGTGACTGATCAAATACCTCTGACATCTGTTGCAGCCGGCGCCGCTAGTGGGGCAGTCGGCGCGGCCCTCGGCAATCCACTATTCCTCATCAAGGCTCGCATGCAAGTTAGTCCATTTCGATAGGCTTTTTCGCGCATAGAAAGACTGACCATCATGAAGGCATATTCTCCTGCATTACCAGTTGGCACCCAACATCACTACAAGAACTCCTTTGACGCACTCTCAACCATATTTCGGGCTGAGCGATTTCGAGGTCTGATCCGTGGCATAGATGCTGCGGTGCTTCGAACTGCCATGGGCTCTTCTGTTCAGCTGCCGACCTACAACTGGACCAAGAACCAACTTGTCACGCGCGGTATCTTACCTGCCAACAGTATTTGGACGTACCTGGCTAGTAGTTCCGTATCGGGTATTTGTGTGGTATGTCAGGATGCATTACGCAACCTCTCATCTTCTGATGCGCCGAATAGTGCATTGTAATGCAGCCAGCTGATACCGTGAGTGCGTTAGGTTTCTCGCGGTGCTACTGTTGACACCCATCAGGCACTCACCCGGGTGTATAACCAGCCAACAACACGATTGCCTGACGGACGTTTACAAGGTACATTATACAGGAATCCTGTCGACTGTCTCTGGAAGACTTTCAAGGCCGAAGGGGTATTCGGGTGGTATAAAGGCAAGTAATTTTACCATTTGTCTTCATCATGATTTACGTCCATTCGAAACAGGTTCCACAGCACATTTTCTGCGCATTGCTCCACACACGTACGTGCTAACATGCGTGGCATTCATGATTTTGCTGACTTTATGCTATACAGTATCATTACCCTGACTTCCAACGACATCATTCTTGGCCTTTATAAAGAGTTCGTAATCAAGCAAGGGTTATTATAGATGAGTCCGCCTAGACATCCCGATTTAGATATTACCACGTAGTTGATCGGATCTAATGGCATGTCAGTTACTACAGCGACAAATGTCACGTTTGGCCCTGGTCACCTTGAAGTGTTGGCCGATTTGGCGCCAACGAGGGCTCGTAGCACAGTGGTAGTGCGTGTGATTCCAGAGATTGGTATCCACAAGGTCATCCGTTCAATCCGGGTCGAGCTCACGTTCTTTTTTTTTAAAAAAAAAAACACTAGTGATGGTTCGACACTGCTATAGACCAGGAATACCAAAGCCGGCAAGAACAAAAGCGGAGTGAGTCCATCGAACCCGTATTAGAGTACATGTCAGATTAATTGACCAACGTCCACTTAGAGTTCTTTCTTGTGCTCAAATACACCTCTCCACCCGGGGAGCGGTCCATCCATGCTGACGCCTGTGTGGGAACCAAGTTTGTCACCTAACGCGTGCTGATGCATGAGATCGAGCCACAGTTCAGTGTGTAACTCACAAGATATCGTTGATCGGGTACAAAGGGATTTTGAGTGCAGCCCTCGGGCAACGATATCCCGGGGACATCCCATACAGTGACTTGTGCCGTTCGCTTTGATGGGTGCTTGTGCGTTCGAGTATCGTTGACGACAACCACACAGAAAGCCTTCATGTCGCGTGGTGGACAGATTGACTGACATTGTATCAGCATCCGGCAGAGTTCCGACAATCGAGATCTCATACGTCGAGTTCTCGCTCAATCTCGTTCTCAGCTCCATCTCGTTCTTGGACTACCCTCTCACGGATATGTCGGGCCAGCCATCCGGCATCTTCTTGACCAATCGATGATATGATGTTCTTGGCTACCTCGGGATCTTCTTGCAAAGTATCATATATGTCATAAATCTTGTCCGGTGGACCATCTGTTTGGCTGTCAAGGTCTACCACTCGCGTAAAGGAGCATGACTTTACCATCGTGCTTGGGTCTGAACTTCGAACCTGCACGTTGCTCAAGGTGCTCCGCATGGTCGAGCAGCCTATACCTACGTTTTTCATATTCAGACCACAGCTTTGACGCGTGCGACTCTCGTTTCGTCTATGGGCAGTAAGTATGCCAATCAACGGAAATTCTATTTGATGCACCTTCCATTGCGCACTCAGCTTCAACTCCTCTTTTGCGTCATGTGGTCCCTCTCTTTGTTTCCGACCATCAGAGTCCTCAATGAATTCTATGTATGCCACGGGGAATGCCTATCCGAATGTTAAGATGCAGCATCTGGAGCCAAATATGTCATACCTTTATTATTGTGAGCATCATAACAGCAATGTTACCACCATCCGGAGTCAAACTATTCAGCGTCGCGACGAACGGTCCACGTTGAAAACCAAGCTTCGCATGCCACGGCGCCATATGAGTTGAGTTCCCGGTCAACAGGAGAACATTGGAGTTGTAGGCTTCCAGAATTTCAGAACCTTCCTTTCGCTCGGCCGAGAGCTACGGCTGACGGCATGAAGCGGGCATATCATTGAGTATGGCCGGACTAACCTTCGCACCCGCTACAGCAATCTTCCGACCTATTTTTATTTTCCCATTTTTTATACCTCGCGCTATTGGGGCATCGATGCGCGCACGTAGCCTATACCAGCCATCAGTTACTTCAAGTTCAGGATAGGTTTGAACTGGTGTAATATCCTCTTCGAAACCACTGGCAGGCCAAATTATGTCTGAAACACAGAGTACCATCGGCGACTCAGCCGATGCATCCCTGGTTGTTATCAACCGTAACGGTGGTCGAGAGGAGCCGTTCAAGTCCCGTTCGTATCTGGTGGCATATTTAAGCCGTAAAGGTTGTATTTTTTGGACCAATACCCTGACCTGTACATCAACTGATGAATAACTTCCGACCAACACCAACGTTTCTTGGAAGGATCACTCTCGTTTATAGGATCGAGAGTGGCCAAACCAGCCAATTTCCAGAGAACTAGCGGCCAGTGATTGTCAACCCATGCTTGTTTGGCGAGTGTGCAGCCGTTTGCGTGTAGTTCTTCTAGCACGGCCAAACGGCCCAAGACAAGAGACGAGGACGGATCAGGCAGACTTGGGGGAGAACGTAAATGGGTAGCGAATACGTAGAATGGGGCCGTTCGGAGGTTCACTTGACTAAGTTCCTTGAAATTTCTGGGGCGAGCTATCAGGAAGGACCGGACGGTCGAACGGATAAAAAAACAGACATTCCCATGTCCTCGAGTTGTCTAGCACTGTAAGTTTGTGGCCGCAAGCCAGACGTGGCGAGTGTTCGTCTGCCGGGAGGAGGAGCTGATGTACCCAAGTCAAATTCCAAAGAGATAGGTGATCTGAAACTTGTGCTCACCGAGATCGAAGATCCTCCTGTCACTGCTTTGTTTGCTTGGTCGCGGTGGGAATGGGACTGAAGATGGATATATGCGGTTCACGAGTGTCCTGGGAGCAGTGGAAGTTGGTGGAAGTATTAGGTTTTCAAGTGCGGATGCCCTTGAGATGTCAAATTTGGCGACAGCTTTGAACGGTGTTACGAATTTTGGCCTTGTCATGGTAGTCCCGTGAGTAGGGGTAAACCCCAATGGCTTTTGAGTCGCGACGTGGTTTGCGACCGAGGATGGGCGTAGCGGTGATACAGCCGTAGTGGTTTGAGGAGCAGAGGAATGATAGTCGCGTAGAGGCGAGCCGACGCTCTGAGTAGACAGTTGTCGCTGCGACGACATGGATGGTGTTGCACCAATCAAGGGGGATTTGAAAGGTTTGGGTTGCCGTTTACTACTCTGCAACGAACTGTGTGACCTGGAGGGTGTCGGTTCTGCATTTGCGGATCTGAATAAGGAAACAGGGGTGGGTGTCTCAGGTGGATGCATGGAGGGGAAAGCATTTCTGGCAGAGGCGAATGTTGCCCGAGGAGGAGATGCTGCCTGGGTTGAGCGGGGGGAACCGGGCGCGTTGTGGGTTGGAACTTGGTCGGGGTCTTCCTGCCATTTCCTCATTTTCTCTTCAGCCTCCCGTAGGGCAGTAGCTGACGGGATGTAAAGTGATTTCGCGTTTCCGCCAGTGACAGACGGCCTCTGGAAGCCGGGCATTGCTGCCGCAGCGGCGCTGAATCCGATGAACGGACTGAACGAATCAGGGTTGAACCATGTGGTATAGTCGGCGTCTGGAGGTGGTTCGCCTGACGGGTCTTTCTCGGGGTGCGACGACTCGATCGCAGAGGCACTCGTGAATGATGCGTGTATGCGCTCTGTTTTTATGCGGAACGGGTTCTCCCCATCCACCACAGGCAGGTTATGAAGGTAACGACTAGGGCCGGGAGCATGCTGAGATAGCCTTGCGTCCAAGCAATCGAAGGCGTCGATGTCGTCTTGGCTGAGCTCGCCGACCTGATCGTCAAAGGTGGGGGAAGAGAGACGCATCCGCTTCCTGGAGGGCGAGTGCGATGCTGAAGGGGGTCTGTGTTGGCGGGCATTCCGTAGAAAGGCGGGACGCACCTGAGCGACGGGCTGGCATGGGCGGTGGTGGGGAGAACGGACGCGTGAGTCACATGACCGAGGCAGAGGACGATCAGAGATCGTTGTGAAATTGAAATGTAGCGTTTGTCAGGTCCGATTTCGACTTGTTGTCGTTACGTCTGCAATTAACCATTCACCGACTCAGTTTTTGTGTCCCCTGCATTCCCCGCCGGTCGCACAGGTCCCCCGCCACCGCCCCGACCACTCCCCCTCCGATGGCTCTTCCCATGAACGGCGCGAACCCCAACTCCGCTCCCCAATCTCTTCCTCCCCCACGCACGCCAAAGCCCCCTCCTCCTGGCCCCGCACCCCCCGCGCCCCAGAATCTCCCTGTCCAGCCCCCCTCCTCCTCCACCCGCCCCCCGCTCGCGAACGGCGCTCAGAAAGCAAAGAAGAAGAACGATGCACCCGTCGATCCCGCCGCCATGTATGAAAGTCTCAGGAATCGCATCGCAGCCCTCGAGGAGGAGGAGGTTCTCGAGGAAGAGGAGGAACGGCGGTTTGGTGTGCACAGTCCCCTCCCCTCCCCTCCCTTCTTCTCATCTTTCCGTAGCCGAGGAGGCCGTCAAGTCCGTCAGAGGTATGGGTGAGAACGCCATCCACGCCAAATACGTTGAACTAGTATGTCGTTCGCGATGGACGCACGCTACCTTTACACATACTCCCGCCGATGTAGTTTGCCGAGCTCAAGAGGCTTGAACGGGATCATGCAAAGGAAAAGCAAAAACTCGTCAAAGATAAGGATGCGGGTTCGTCCCACACGTCTCTGGTGCCTTTGCACCGCTCTCACACCAACACTCAAAGCCAAAGGCCAGCTAACAAAGGCAAACCAGACAAAGGCAAAAATGGAGAACCTGGCCCGAGAATTGCAAAAGGTGACCCTTGACAGCCCCTCCTTGAAAATTGCTCACTGGGTTTGTAGGACAACAAACGACTGCGGGTGCGCACCAATTGCAGGTACTGTTCCCGGATATCTAACAACCTCCTAGGAAGACAGTAAACGCCTAGCACAGTGTGTAGAAGAAGCCCAGGAAGAGGTATGCAGGACCCTTTCGAGCCTACATGGTTACTTGACATCCCATAGATCATGCAAATGAAAAACGACATGGCTAAACGAGTAGACAAGGCAAAGATGCAAGACATGAAATACCGCGAAATGCCGGACATAGTAGTCAAGGTCGTTTGTCGTTATCGCGCGGAGCTTTTCTTCAAGATTTCACGCAAAACCAAGCTTTCCAGACTTTTCAATGCCTGGACAGATAGAATGGAAGGGACGGCTGCGAAAAAGGGTGACGGA
The DNA here is from genome assembly GCA_038090975.1 of Boletellus pseudochrysenteroides. Taxonomy (NCBI): domain Eukaryota; kingdom Fungi; phylum Basidiomycota; class Agaricomycetes; order Boletales; family Boletaceae; genus Boletellus; species Boletellus pseudochrysenteroides. The sequence goes on from JBBPNQ010000089.1 coordinate 34,583, forward strand.
AGAGCAGCAACAGGTACTGGGGCCCATCCGAACGGGTCTGCGAAATCGGAAATCGCAAGTACACATTCCTGGAATTCCACCAGCACATCTTCCATGCAGTTTATATTCTCCCATAATGGGCGGACGTTGGATGCAGACCATACGCCGGAGGAGCAAGGGATGGAAGACGGCGACGAGATTCTTGCTGTAGAACTTATGGATCTCACCGAGGGTCCCGGTCTAGATGCTTGGGTAAGTTAGCGCGACAAGCACGCAAAGTACGATGTTTTCACGCGGATACTTAGGACGAACTACCTGAACACCGACGCCAGAAATTAAGGAAGAACTGGACAGATAACCCCATGGAGTAAGTTATGAGTTGGTCCTCTCTCGTAGCCGTTTTCTTAGTATCTATCTAGAGCTAAACGTTCGCTTGAGGATATTTTCGACACTGTGTAGGTCCTTGTGCATCACCATAATGATGGCCTTACAAAAGTTCGACAGGGTGCGGGAGCGCCTGAGAGAGGTCCTTCGCCAATACGAGCTTCGAGAGCGACATTTCGAGTGTGTAATCCGATCGAAAGAGCTCGAAGTATTACTTTCTCGTGCTCGAGCCGCGGAGCAAAAGCAACTTGCGGACGGCGAGAAAGGCAGAGCTGATAGGATTGATGAAGAGGTTGGCTGCCATATTTTCTTATGGCTTGGCTCTTTTAATCTAACAGACTCAGGCTCGACGTCTTCGAAAGGAGCTCGAGGACGCGCAGAATAACCAAACAATGCTCATTGACAAGCTCATCACATGCTGTAAGGAGGTGAGCACGGCCTTATCACCCACCCTAGTGCTTGCGATAATGGACGAGCAGCCGAATGCGGAGCGCACGCAGCGCCTATTTGCGTCACTTCGAGAAGAGCTCGAGAAGCGAGGTAAGATGTCGGATAGTAATGGTGCAGGCAGCTGAATGTACGCGAGCGGGTGCGTGCGATACATGCCACGCAAACAATTTACCCAGTTCGAGTGTACAACAATGTGGGTGGATTAAGATTGGGAGAAGCGATCAAGCCAAATCACAGAGAACGGCATCCAAGTTATGGAATGCAACCGAGGCTCCCGACGACAAGGAAAGTGCTTAAGAAAAGACCAAAGTCAAAGTAACGACATGATTTACAACAAAGCGTCCAACTCCTCGAGACTCTCGACGAAACCGGACTTGGTGAAGGTCTTACCCTTGACAGATTCCAATCCTTCACCTCCGTAGGTGACAAGTGGTGAAAGCTCAATCCCGACATTCTCCTTCAAATGAGCGCCAGCGTTTTCCAAGAATCGTCGGTGCTGATCCAAAAGATCGCGGCGACTAGTCTCCGGGTCGTCCGACCCGGTTCCAGGCGCATTCTTCAGGGGACTGAACTCCTCCTTCCGGGCGACCTCGAGAACGGTAAGGCACTTCGTGAACGGGAACACGTCAAACACAAATAACTCGAGCTTCATGCCATTTGGTTTGCTAGGTTTGACGACCTCCCCGGTTTTCAGGTCAATGGTTGGGATCTTCTTGCGTGCAATGTGATAGGCGAGCTCGCTCTCGAAAGACTCCACAGACTGAAGGAAAGCGGTGGTATAAAAGTGATTGGCGATGTTGCCAGCGTTGAAGACAAGTTCTCCGGTCTTTGGATTCCTGAGCTCAGCTTGGTCCTTGGTGATTTCTGAATACTCTACGACGCTGAACTTGTCTCCCCGGCGAGCAACGACGCCGACTGATTCCGTTGGTGATGTCTTTGGCACCACTTTGGCAGCGCAATCGGCCTGCCTGGCTATACAATAGCCGAGGAAGACAGGATCGGCAACCTTGACGAGACAGTTGTCGACGCAGTAGGCATGAACGTACTGGACGCCGCGATGGACTAGGTCAGAAAGGACCGTACGCGACTTGTCGGATGGGGACAAAGGAGCGCGAGTAGCCGCGTAGAGACCACCGTTGCCATCAGGAGCAACAGCAACGCGAGAGGGGGTTTCGAGCAAGATTTTACCCTCCATGGTGAGGCAGGGAAGCGTGCCTGGAAAGCACGCGAGATCAGCACATTTGTGAGAGTGAACGATCACGATCTGTTACCTTGTTCGAAAATGATGACGTTCTTTGCATGAAGGCCAAAGTAGTTGTTCTTGGCGAAGAAAGATTCGGTCTCACGGCGAGTTGGACCGCTGGTCATCACATACCAGGGGACCACAACGGGACCTTTGGGCTTTCCAAATTGGGCCTCTGCGATGGTCTGGAGACGAGCAATACGCTCAGCCTGGTACTGGAAGAGAGATTTGTGAGAGGGGAGGCCGATGTCGTAGCAGCCTTTAGGAGCAGGGCTGCCGAGCCTCGTGCCCTGACCACCAGCCATCAAAAGGACGCCAACTTGGCCATGCGCAACGGCCTGAAGACCGATTTGCCTCCATTCGTTTGCTTTGGTAGGGTTGGCGGACACGGATTCAGAGGCCCCTGCGGGGAGGGGCTCGATGGGGTCGGCGACGTGATGGGGATCGGTCGCGTTGCTCTCCGAGGAGGTGGCCTTTTCGTAAACTCTGTTGACCCGCTCGACGTCGATGCTCTCGAGCTGGCGAATGAGTGCTCCACGCTCTGGATCTGTGAGCTTGGACCAGAAGGTGAAGAGATGATCCTGGCCAGCAGCCTTGTATCTATCGCGGATACTTTCAGCGGCCATTGCGTTGAGACAGCACAAATGGTGTACGGAAGAGGGCGCGGGGAGGAAAGTGAACACAGAGGAGAGGTGTTTAACCGGTGCATTCCTCCCCCGATTGGAACACTCTGGATATATGTAATATCGCAACGGCCACTGGGTTGATGATCGATAACAGCACGTTTGGGGTGACTCTGCACGAGGTTGATCGCATCACTCCGACGCCGACTTGCTGGAATCCCACCGCGTTCTGTGCCCACTGAAACCATTTGCCAGTTTCAGGTGCTGCAATACTGGAGCCTTGGGCAATAGGTCGTCCCACCGTCGCACCCGCACAAGCAGCGCTCGGTTGCCGGTATGCATTTCCATTTCCCTTCTTCTCACATGATGCTTCTAGCGCAAATGTCGGCTGAGACAACTGAACACCCCGACGCACTCCAGACCCGAACATGCCAAAATGCCGTACGTTTACTCCGCGCTCTGCGCTCTGCCTTGTCTCACGGACGTCTTCATTGCGGTAATTTCAGACACATGATCCCGGCAAGGCGTACGGAATTTGGCAGCGCGCGGAAATGTGGTGCTTCCGAAGTGATCCTCTCGAACCCCACCAGCCATGCCTATAAATGCAGGCACCTTGGTTTCCTTCCTTGCCCCTCCCGTCTTTCCCCACCCCCCTCATGCATTCGATGCGGACAATGCTGACCTCGACGCTCTTGGCCCTCTCCCTTGCAAAAAGCGCGTTCTCCTTCACGCCCGGCTTTGATTATGGATCTGACAAAGTTCGCGGTGTCAGCGTCGGTGGGTGGCTCCTGCTCGAGGTGTGTACGCAATGCCGTGGATGTTCTTTTCAATGATGTATTTGCTGCATAGCCATGGATTACTCCGAGCATCTTCGACAACACTGGAAACGATAACATCGTTGATGAATGGACGTTCGGTCAATATCAGGATTACAACACAGCGTTGAGTGTTCTGCAGAACCACTGGGATACTTGGATCACCGAAAGCGACTTTGCTGCAATCGCTGCTGCGGGGTATGGTGTTACTTCGTTAGGTCCTGCCACAACTGATCACGCAGATGGATTTTCTCACAGATTGAATCATGTACGCATTCCAATTGGCTACTGGGCTTTCGAAGTTGGCTCCGGGGAACCCTACATCCAAGGGCAGTTACCCTACCTTGAGAAAGCAGTACAATGGGCCCAAAACCAAGGATTAAAGGTCATCGTCGATCTTCACGGCGCCCCGGGCAGCCAGAACGGGTTTGTGTACCATGGATCCATCTCACCTGTCTCTCATTATCTTCCTCATAGGTATGATAATTCCGGTCATAGGATGTCATATCCCACTTGGCAGTCAAACCAAACCAACATCGATCGGACTAACGAGGTCATCAAAACGATGGCTTCCATGTTTGCTAATCAGTCGGATGTCGTGCCTATCATCGCACCCCTGAACGAGTGAGTTTTTCGCGTGCAAGACTGCAGGAAATCACCTATGTTTTTCCGCCAGACCTGCCGGATATGACGGTTCTGCCGTTCTCGATGCTGTAAGGCAATACTGGTATGATTCCTGGGGGAACATAAGGTGATCCCGATATCTTGAGCTACATGCCACACCGGCATTTATCTGATTCCACAGATACCCGTATGGCACGAGCCAGGAGAGCAACACTGTTGAGCTCATTCATGACGCGTTCCAAAATCTCAGCTATTGGGATGGATTTGAGACTCCGCCAAACTATGACGGAGTGGCTATGGATACCCATATTTACCAAGTATTCAGTGACGCTGTGAGTGTGTTTATGCACTTTTGCCTTGCATTGTCTGACAAGTGGGCTTCAGGATAATGAAATGTCTGAGCAGCAGCACATCGATACTGCCTGTCAAACTCGGTCTTCTCTCGCGGGCTTTGATCTCTGGCTTCTAGTGGGTGAATGGTCGACTGCCATGACTGACTGTGCCACATACTTGAACGGACGTGGCG
>JBBPNQ010000090.1:0-39119 GCA_038090975.1 Boletellus pseudochrysenteroides
CGAATTCGGTGTATGATTGTTTCAGGAATTTGCTAGCGATGGGCCGGGGTTTTGACGTGGATCCAGCCAGAGCTTGAAATTGTGTTCGCGATGAAAACGCCGACATTGTCGTGATGTAAACCCCGACAGGAGCGATGATGGATGAAAGGGTGACCAGCACCCAGGAGTAAAGCGAGTAGGACCCTTTGAGTATCTCGTGGTAAAAATACTGGCCAAGTTACCGTTCTTTGTGGTGGAGTCTCCATGAGGCTGGATGAGAGATGCTGAAGCTACTTTCTGCAATCGCTCCAACGACGCCTTGGCTGCCAGTCAGGATCATGGTAAATTCGCGATCCAAAAACACTGCGTAGCCAGAAGAGGAGGGACCTGATCTCTGAACAAGGGTGAGAACACTGTCTCCACGGAGCATAACATATGCACTGATCGGGCAAATGACAAGCCAGACCACCCGGTTTAACAAGGGTCATATACGAGGCCAACAAATGGCCTATCCAACTGCCAAACCATTCGCCAACCCAACTGCGGTAAAAATGTGTAGACTGAGTGCGACGAGGATGACCATGAACCCATGTATATCGGCTGGCACGCTGTATCCCCTTTCAATATGATATCCCGTGGAACCTCGTTCAAGTCTATGACCACAACGCGAGGGGGATCAATGCCTTCCTGAGAGGACGTTGCTTCATGAATATCGCGCTGTTTTAAATCTCTGCTATAATCCAGAGTCGATCTTGCAAGGCGTCCAGACAGCCATTTTGCGAGACTTGACACCAGGTAAAGAAAACCGACTCCAGATCGCCTTCCACTCAAGAAGATGGACAAGGAGGGCGAGTAGACGTCGAGAATGAGTGGGGCCAGGTGTTCTGGTCTGCGGAAAAATCCCGAAACGAGGGCTTTGGTATTGGATATGCAATTTTTCCAGTTAGATAGAGCCGCAATTGCGCGGGAGGGTTCGTTGAGATCGTGATCGGGTTCATCTACAGGGTCACTGAAATAAAATGACTGAGGGTTCGCCCCGCTCGGTGAGCTTGAGGATCTAGTTTGTAGCTGCGCTCGATGCTCGGCGTAACGGCTTGCTGTGGGATTGGGGTTAATGCACTTCCGCCCATATGGTCCGCGAGGAAGAGAGTTAAGTGGCTGTGCTTGTGCGTCACTTTGGATGCCACCACCGACCACCTTCGGATGGCTATGCGTCGCCCACTCGGTCGTTGACATCGTAGTCCGTGCAGCACAGATCAGAAGCGCGCAAGCACTCCCCAAGTCACCCGTTCAAATTTCATCGGATGCCGCAGGGGAGAACAAGGCCCCAACCAGACCGTACAGTGTTGGCAAGCCCGACACTTGGACCTCCTCTGTACCACATTCCAATCTGCATGTAACGGAGAAAGTCGATATACCATTCGAAAATTCCGTTTCCGAGGGTTCTACCGCCCACGAGGAGTCTGACCCTCCTCAAAACCCAAAAGTCATCGAGGATAATATGCTGCCCTCGAACCCTGTCAATGTCACGCATAGTAATGTAAGTACTTCAATACTTCCGCTCGACTTTGTCTTGCCGCGCAAGGCACAAATTGTGTCAGTAGCTCATTTCACGTTGTCCCTTATTGATCAGCCAATAGAAACGTCGCCGACGCCTCCAACTGTTGATCCCCAAATGGCCGATCCTGTTGTAGCACGCCATTTACAGTCCTCAAAAGTGCCTGCCTCCAGGATAGGCCGTTTATTCCATTACGGAGGTACGTTCAACCTGCATACATACTATAATGCTCATCCCTTTTCGGGAATCGTAGGACTCGCTGCATCACTTGGTTACGGTGCTGCCTCGGAAATCATCCGTCGGTCAACGGTTGCTTCAAATGACAGCCATCATGGTTCCTTGATCATGTCAGAGGCTAATGTCAAGCGACTGGTCTCAAAGCTCTCGCAGATGAGAGGTGCTGCTCTCAAGCTTGGTCAGTTCATGAGCATACAAGGTTTGAGTGTTATCAGTTCAGGAAATGGGGAGGCGTATTCATAACCATGAATCAGACACGCATATACTCCCGCCAGAGGTGGACAAGATATTTAGACGGGTACAAGATAGTGCTCACTATATGCCAGATTGGCAGATGGAGGTAGTTCTAACTTCCTACTGACTGCGCACGTTCACCCACGTGGTAACAGGAAGTAATGACCTCTGCCCTTGGCCCTTCTTGGGTGGATAACTTCATTTCGTTTGACCGTATGCCCTTTGCAGCTGCCTCGATCGGGCAGGTTCACAATGCGGTATTAAGAGCTTCTGCCTCACCTACTGGCCAGGAGGAGCGAGTTGCCGTTAAGATACAGTTCCCAAACATTGCAAACTCGATTGCTAGTGATCTAGGTTATGTCAAGTTGCTGCTGACCGCCGGACAACTATTGCCAAAGGGGTTGTTCTTGGACCGCACAGTTCAGGTAAGACCTATTGTGCATCTCACAAACACTGCTCAGCGGTATATTCTTCAAGGTCATGAAGGATGAACTGGGTGACGAGTGTGATTACTCAAGGGAGGCGCAATTTCTACGACGATATCACTCGATCGAGTTTCTTGGCCAGGATTCTCGTTTTAAAATACCCTGGGTGTGGGAGGGCAGTACTGACCGTGTACTCGTCATGGAACACGTCAATGGTATCAGTGTCGGAGAGCTATCTGTCTCGGCCCTCCCACAGGAGGAGCGTAATGAGGTATCGGGATCAGTGGTACAACCATCCCTCTGGTTGACCGATACTATCAATAGATCGCAAAACGCATTATTGAACTATGTTTGCGGGAGCTCTTCCAGTTCCGACTAATGCAAACTGACCCTAACTGGAGCAACTTTTTGTGGAACTCCTCTGCTCAACAGGTTTGCGTACTACTTTCTGCAATCCACATTATATTCATAGCCTACTAGGTCTCGCTGGTCGACTTCGGTGCTACACGTGAATATACCAAAGAATTCATGGATGATTGGTTACACCTTCTTCAAGCCGCCGCCGCCGAGGATCGCAATGCTTGCGCTGAATGGAGTCTTAAATTGGGTTACCTTACGGGCGAGGAGAACGAGGTTTGTGTAGGCTTTGCAACAGTGACCCAATCTTACCACCGTTTCCATGCTACGCCACAGACTATGTTGAATGCGCACATCGACTCCATGGTTCTACTCGCGATACCCTTCAGGCCATCCACGCCCCAGCCGTTTGCGTTTGGGCCGGGTACCCGCTGGGCAGATATCACAGGCCAGATTCGTGCACGCATTCCAATCATGCTTCAGCATAGACTCACTCCGCCACCTCGAGAGACCTATAGTCTTAATAGGTCAGTTGGGTACTATTTTGGCATTGCAACCCGATCTTGCTAACAACGGTCTCAAGGAAATTGAGTGGCGCCTTCCTGCTCGCGTCGCGATTGGGAGCTGTCGTCGATACAAAGAGGCTATGGGATGATGTAGTCGATGGATACCAATTCAATGCATAAAGGCAAGTTATGGACTTCCTTAATACCTTATAGTAAGTCAGTGCTACGTATGCTGGCCCTTGTCTGAAGGTCTGACTGCGTGCTATGGTAGGATGTAGATATTATACGCACATCACCAAGCTCACCGGATAATCAGCATATTTGGACAAGCTCTGGCTTTGTTGTTGGTCTTGAGTCACGGCGAGTGCAACATTGGCTCAGGACAACAATTAGAAAGCGACGTACGAGCCACCTTATATTCGTTTGTGATGCCTGTCGGAGCACGGGATTCTCCTTCCGAATATGATATGTTTCACACAGCCTACTACATAGTCGTCAGTCATCCATCTTAATCCCTTTGAATGAAGTTGCAGCAATAACGCGTCATCCCTCTACCGCCTTGCCTCTATTTCCTCTCCCCAAACTCGGTGCTGTCTCCGCCCAAGAATATCCTTGCCTTGCGTTTACTTTTCACCGACATCGCTAATGTGAACAACTCCATTAACATAAATGCTTTCATAGGTGTTTCGATGTTTCCTGCCAAACACGCTCATTGTTTTGTTAGTGAACCCAAAAAAAGGTATATACTTGGATCGATGTGTGGTGGAGTACTTGGGGTACTTCTGTTGACCACGTTTTCCGTGGCTTGGGCGTGAAGCTTCGAGACTGGGGTGAAGACAATTGGCGTTGATGGTCTATCGTCGTTTGTCGGAAACACAAGCTGGCGTGCCTGTGCATTGAGCTTGGCTTCTTCGTCCTCGAGATCGCGGAGACGGCGAAGGAGTTGATGGATATGACAAACGAGATTCGAGGCTGTCTCACTTAGAGAATGGGGTTGGGGGCTGGCTGGAAGCTGAGATACAGACATGGTCAAGTGATGATCTCCGGGAGGAGCAGTAGGCGGTGTCGTGCGGCGGCGATGGCCCCGAGGTGCCAATTGCGATACGGACTGGGCTGGGCTGGGCTGTCGCCGGCTTGTGACATTCTTGCGCATAGTTCACGCGATCGCAGAGCATACTACGCCGTGTCCGTTCTGCTGTCTGCACTAACCTTGGTTGAATTTATCGACAGTTAAACGGTCTGGTCACCAGATATCCAATTGACTGGAGTCGATTCCACCACTCAGATGGAACGTCGAATCAGGACATTCTAGCAACTCGGACGGACGATAGGTGGACCACCAGTCATCGAGGCCGGTTGCGAGCACAATGTCGACGAATCCGTGCACCGTGGACGCTCCTCTCCTGCCTGCTCCGAGTCCCGAGTCGGTCGAAGACCCTTCCGTACCGAACGTCCAAATCAGCGTACGCCAGTGAAGCTTGATAATCTGGATCCTGTTAAGATCGTTCGTCCGTAGACGTTATCGAGAATCGCAACTGGGAGAACATGACGGAAGCGGAAAGAGAGAGGACGATGAGAGTACTTGCGGCGAGAAACAGGTAAGGTGACGATATTCAACCTGCCGCATTATACTCGCGTTCCGGCCTCATCCAGACCTCGCCTAGCGAACAGTAGAAAGACGGTCCCGAACGCCCTCTGCTCCACTCTCTGCTTCCTCGTCACGGTAATGCTTCTTGCTGGGCGATGCAACCCCTTTGTAATGTTGGATGTTATGTTTGAATGACATTCCTCTGCTCCTTCCAACCCGCAAGTCCTTGGAAGCATCGTCTCAGTGTGTCATTGAGCTACGGTACTGTATGATATGACTTGCGATTTTCTTCCCCCACTGATAGGCATCTGCCAGTGGAATAACGACATATCAATTGTCCCGTTATAGCCAGCGAGCATACCCTCGTGTTACATATGTATTTCCGTCTCATGACCAAACATCCGGAGAATGACCGTTCAACCGACGTTTGCCTTGTATATCTTGCCGATTCGCACACTCATTCTTGCGTTGATAACTTCCGGGTTCTCGCCGGTGCAAGAGCTTGGACTGACCGTCTTTATTCCTCCAGTTTGTAATGTCTAGTGCCCAAACATACTCCGAGTTCAAGCCCCTTCTAAGTGCGTGGCCACTCATACTTGGCTTTAAATATTCGCTGATGTCGTTGCCTGCTAGGCCAAAGCGTCGGATATGGTGTGGTTGTTGGTGTGTTCGTTGACTTGTGCGCAGCCATCTTTGCCTTTATCGACATGCAGGGGTTGGATTCTTCTTCGCTCTTGTCATGTTGATATTGACGATGCTCCAACGCAAATTTTTCAAATTCTCCCCTACTTCATCTGAGGAGTTTACTGTACGTCCGTTGGTTATCAGCCATTGCTGTCACTCATACTCTGCAGAGTGCTTCGAGGAGCGTCAAGGTGTCTGCTCGACTGTTTGTTCACAAGGCCGATCACCACTGAACGCGTTGTTTCTCAGCCTGGTCTAGTTTGCTGCGGAATGTCTGTGGCCCATCTTCTGGTTCAAACAAGCTGTGCGACTCACATCATGGTTCTCTTGAAACTAGAGTAAGTGCATGGACGTGGAGCGCCACCCTTCTCCAGTCGAGTACGGCTGCATACACTTTTGGTTGGTTTCATCGTGTTTCTTGATAATCAGTTGCTTATCTCACTACAGGCGTCAGTGGACCTTGGTAAGTCAAAATTACTCATTGGCGTGTCCCTGCTGTCAACCTCGGTCATTCTGAAGGTGGTACGGCGTCGGTGGAACCATTCAAGTCTGCATGTTTGGCATGGTTGCCTCCAAAGTGAAGATGAATGCCAATGGTGCCCATACGTTCCTGGAGATAGTCAAGGTGCGGTTCGGAACTGCCGGCCATATCCTCTTCACGTTTTATGGGTTTCTCTGCATCCTGATTGTCTGCGGGTCATTGCTCCGTTCGTGCACCGTACATGTTGGCGTCTAACACATCACTGAAACCATTGCTTAGTTGGAGGGGCTGCCACGGTTAACGCGCTCACGGGGATGAACGTCAACGCAGCTTGTTTCTTGCTGCCCATTGGGATCGCGGTCTACGTCATCTTTGGAGGATTGCGTGCGACATTCATCTGTGACTGGAGTCACACCATTATTATCTTCGTTATCATCTACATCTTCGTTTTCAGGGCGTAGTTAGTCTCACGCATTTCCCTCGGCCTGACACAAGTTGACCAAGTTTTACTGCAGTGGAACATCTCCCGCGGTTGGAAGTGTCTTGGAGCTCTACGATTTGTTGCAGCAAGCAGCGATCGATTCACCAGTCGCGGGTAATCAGGATGGTAGCTACCTCACCATGAAGTCCAATCAGGGTCTTGTGTTCGGCGCGGCGACCATTCTCTCTGGCTTTGCCGGAGTGTTTTGTGACCAAGGTGAGCCTGAGGTACTCTTAGCTGGGGAACCGAGGCCGACAAAATACATGCAGGTTACTGGCAGAGAGTAAGTAGATAAGATCTGAATCACTTGCAGCGTGGGTAGTAAACCATCATCAGGCGATTGCGAGCCATCCCGAGTCAACAACAAAAGCTTATGTGAGTACAGGATCCAGCAAACACACGCCGAGGTAGTCACCGCGTTGTCAGATGCTGGGCGGCCTTTCCTGGTTCGCGGTCCCTTGGGCTTTTGCCTCTTGTCTCGGTCTGAGTGCCAGGGCACTGCTCAATAATGTGAGGACCGCCTGGTACATGTGACCCGTCTGACGTCAAATGCTCTAGCCTAATTTCCCGACTTATCCTTCCCCGCTATCGCCGACTCAGACGAGTGCAGGGCTTGCTGCTCCGGCAGCGGCTGCCGTCCTTATGGGAAAGGGCGGCGCAATTGCTGTTCTACTTGTTGTCTTGTGAGTGGAAGGAAAATCTCCCTTGTGAAATGGGTAGTCAACTCCGTCAAGCATGGCCGTCACGTCTGCCGCGAGTTCTGAACTCATCGGGGTATCGAGTCTCTTGTGAGTGCGGTAGTTTTGAAATATTGCACATGTTGCTTACTGTACTCGGTACGCTGGCAGCTCATACGAGTAAGGATTTGATACTTTTTCTGCTTTTCTTGATTCTGAATGTGTAGTAGTATATATCGAACCTATTTTCGACCAAATGCAACGGGGGAAGAGATTGTCAGAGTATCTCATTATTTCATCTGCTTCTGGGCTGTTTGGATGGGGGGCTGGGCTTCCGTTGTAAGACGCTTTATTCTTTGATTATGCAGTAGCTGACACTTGTTCTAGCTCAATGCCGGAAACATCAACCTTGGATGGGTGAGATTTGTGTCGGCAATAGCCAGCTTGCACTAACGACGTTCTGCACAGCTCTTTTATGTACAGTAAGACCGTCCTCATACCCCACGGGCGCAACTAAAGCGTTCCAGGGGTGTAATCCTCAGCCCTGCGGTCATACCGATCGCACTTACGATCTCGTGGTCCAAGCTGACGCGCGCAGGTGTATTCTGTGGGGCGGTGGGAGGTGCCTGTTTAGGGATGCTAGCATGGATGATTGGTTGCTGGAAGATATATGGTACGTTTCGATTCGATGTTGCGACTCCAACCAACATCATGGAGTGCGACAGGACAAATCAATATCGCTAATCTTGCGGACCCTTATTCCGCTGTCTGCAGTGGCCTTACAGGACTTCTCTTTTCGGGACTCCTTACCGTGTCCGTGTCTCTGATGAGTAGGTTTTGTGTCAGATTGGATGCATATATGTCTGAGGCGGCGGTGCAGGCCCAGCGGACTATGATTTTTCCGGAACGCGAGCAATTGCGTTGTTGGGTGATCACATTGATGAAGGACACGTGCACGAAGCGGAACACAACTCCAAGAAGGGGGACACGCCACTTGACCCCGAGAAACAGTCAAAGAGAGATATTTTGGGTGATCCGGATGGCCCATCAAAAGACGAGGCACAACGAATGGCTTCCCTCGAGCGTGTCTTTAAGAGGGCATTCATTTATTCGACCATTTTCACGGTCATCGTGGTCATCGTCGGTGAGTGCTTCCACGCTTGAGTGATCATCCGTCAACGTTCTGTCAGTGCCCTTGCCGATGTTTTTCTCGCACTATATATTTAGTCGCCAGTTTTACACATTCTGGACTGCTTGCTCGATGTATGTTCCGTCTATTTCAGCCTGAGGCAGTCCACTGACCTCCGTGGCACAGTATCTGGGCGTTTGCGAGCGGTACGTTTTGCATTCTGCTACCGCTGTGGGAATCGCGCAAGGAGATGGGGACGATACTGAAGGCGGCATACCGAGCTAGCGTGTCGAGATAATTGTGTTTCCGGTGAGATTGCCGAGAGATGAGCTTTTTCAGGGGGCATCACAAGACAATAGGGACAATAGCGAATGTCTGGTCAAATAGACTTTCTTCCTTGTCACGTAACCGCCCGCGCGACGTTTCGAGCTGTTTTTATTGTCTTTGCCCGGAGGCGGGTCCGTCGCTCGGAGGGGTGTGACCACATTAGGCAAGTATCGGGGGTTGATTTCCTTTTCAAGGCAATACTCCACGAGGGTCGTAGCTCCCACTCTTTTGTCTTGCACCAACTGGGCCATCCGCACGCCACTCGCGCTAGCATGGAACGTATTTATGATGCGGGCTCCGCAATCCCGAGCTTCAGCCCAGTTGCAGGTCACCCCACCGCATTCGCATCGCTCCTCGCCCTCTCTTAGCCATGAGTCCTCTTTCCAACATCCGGGCACCCAACCAAAGCGGGTCAACCACACGCATACCTGCAGAGGACCTGCAACTACGCACACATGCATCCAGGGATTCAGAAACGACCGCGACCCCTACCCTTGATGCCAGCACGAGCAGCACACCCACGCTGTCACCATTCCCCGCGCACCACTCGCCAAGGCAGCTCAATGACGATGCGCTCGGCGAGTTCTTTGGGGGACGTGGACACCGCACGCGGACGCAACATCGCGCGCCGCCTGCTTATTCGCCAGACTGGGACGGCGAGAAGCTGCCCGGGTACACCGCGTCCTCCGATGTCGAGACGGAGACGGTCGCGCGACACATGTTCAAGTACGGGTTCTGTACGTGTCTCTCTTTGTGCCGCACACCTACGCGGACGTTGGCTGACCGCTACCGTCTTTGCTAGTGTTTCCCGTCTTTTGGGCCATCGGCGTCTACTTTTTGTTCGTGCCGATGCGCGTGAGCGCGGATTGGCAGTCGGACAGGACGGTGGAGGAAAAGGAGAAGATACTGTCCGAGATGAGAGAGACGGAGGTGAAGTGGGCCAGGCGCTGTCTATGGGCTCTTCTCTCGTTCTTTCTGTGTCTCGTCATTCTGATTGTCGCAGTGGTGCTTTCGAGACGCTGAGGTGGCTGGACCTCTCTCTTCTCCCTATCTTGGACGGACATGATGTCCCCCGACGCTCCTTTTGTTGATGGTCTGGTTCTGGATTAAAATGTACCGTTATATCCTTTGCACTTTATACTAGTACACTACTTGTGTTGTATCGACGCCTACCTGGTAAAGAAAGACTGCGAGAGTCACTTACATAATCTTCTGTCTGATGATTGTCCATCTTGTTGTCAGTCTCTTCGTCCGCACGCCGTATCGATTCGAGGATGGTAACCTGTAAGCAGGAGTACCCTCGCTGAATCAATCCAAATCCTCATGTCTCCTTGCCACCAGTCGCCGAACTGAAAGCCAAGGCCGAAAAGGCCAAAGATGTCGGCGTCACCAAGGTGACGAATACGCGCGACCGTCTTTCTAGCGTACCCTCTTCCAAAACCAACTGGGACCCAAACTGGAAACGGGCACCTCCGCCACCCGCGACGTCGTCTTCGTCGCCGCGCGCATCGACGAGTAGTAGTCCGCCTCTGCCTCCGCCGTTGAGGTCCCGGCCTGACGTCATCGCGTCGGGCACAGCACGACCGGCGGTCCCTCGCGCGTCGCGGCCGACCAACGACTTGTCCGTGCCACCTCCCTACACGCCGCATCCCCCGCCCTCGCGCGTGACGAGCGGATACCCACCCAGCCACCGAGAATCGTCACACGACGCGGTGGACAAGATTGACTGGGCGAATCTGAGCCCGGAGGATAAAGAAGCGTTCTTTGGGTGGTTGGACGAGTTCTTTTCGCGCCATCTCAAGCTGGAGCTGAGTCCCAGAGAGCGGGGATCAGTGCCATCATCGTCAGTGTCCGCAGCGCCTCCTGTGCACACACCGCTGCATACCCGGGCTCCGGTAAGCACGTGGATGGGTTTAGGTGTGCGTCATCCTGAATGACATTGTAGCCGGCGGTCAACATGGCGACGCGACCGCAAGTCTGACAGTGTGTTTGTGAATTGCGAAAGGATGATGGATATCTACCTCCCCGAGGCACATATACGTACGGAGTATGTGAGTCAAGTCAAGATAAATTAGCCAAAGATTGATGCAGTGGGACGTAATGGGAGCGAAGTCTAGGATGAGATGGAATGGAAGGCGTGAAGGATAGCCCATGTCTCGAAGTCTGTACGTGGTGGTCACTTAATGCGGCGTTCGTTCACAATCTGGATGTGACATCTGAAACAAGTTCTGTATTCTGCGGTCCTCGGTTACGAGCTGAGATGAACGCGGTGAGGACGCGGCATATAGGGGCAGGGCAGGGGGACAAACGGTAGGGCACCCGCAGTTGAGAGCGGTTTTGTGCATGTGGGATCGACTCGTTTTGCATCTTGGAGACTTGCAGTCTGCCACCTCGCCGGTGAAGTAGCGCCCATGAAAGTGCTGTGAAAGAAGACCCCGTGGTCATTACAGCATGTGTGTTGGCAGCCACGCAGGTGAGACTCACGCCGCAGCCTCTGTAATAGTCACCCACACTGTTCGCGGTTATGTCATGAGCAATGTACGGATGCGCTGCGAAGGACGACACGTACACTTCGTGTTGACACATTGCAGATGCCAGGGGTGGGTGGTTGGTGAGTCGTTAACCGAGGGGCCGCTGCGGGAAGCACAAATAGCCGGATAGGGCGCACACGATTTATATCTCTGCGCCCAACGCCAAGCGGCTGTGGAGGGTGGGATGTGGCAAGTGGGGCGAATGTCAGTGGATTGGTCAGGGAGCGGGACGGGCCCACATGATATCAGCAGACCGCGATGGGCGGAAGTCCTTATATGTTTTCTCTCTCTTTTTTTTTTTTTTGTAAAAACATTTCACGCATATACCCCGGCTGCGTCATGGCGAGCCTGGTAAAGTCTTTCGGATCAAACGCCACTGCGACATGTCGGCAAATTCTCAGGTCTCGTTGGGATCACGGAGCGGGCGGAGCAAGACCGTGCTCGGGGGGACACACGATACGGCCAATTCGGAGATGACAAAGGGCGCTTCTCCGCGGACATGTACTCGACGTCGTACCGACCAACGCCCGCCGCCCTCTCCCTCATCCTGCGAGCGCCGAGGACAGTGCTTCTGTAACCGGAGCCAATCGTGCGAGATAGCCGGGGAAAAAAGAAGGCGTTTCGGCGCACCCTTCCGTTGGCGTGTGTTTGATCTGCGCATCGCAACATGGGTCGACTGAGATGTCGGGGCGAGTGGCACGACGCACGACGCGACCCATCAGCCCAGCATGGCCGAGTGAGCGTCAAGTGTGGCAGCCAATCAAGCCCCGATCGCAAGTGTCAATAGCGATCAGCCAGGTTCGAGGATGGACGGGCGGTGGGGAGGGTCAAGGGTTGATGTCCACGTTCGAGGGACCCGAGCAGTGGACACACGCCGCAACTTCATGCCAATCAAGGGCACTAAACCCTGCGTTCAACGAGGGCGACGCTTTCTGGAATGAGCCGGAGACAGGAGGGACCTTATCGTGTAATGTCAACGCGAAATGCGGCACGACTCTGCAGGGTACATTGTCCAGAACAGAACCCTTACAAGACTCGTGCAACCATATGGTACGGGTCTCTCAATCTACCTCGTTGCACCAAGATGCCTGGGTGATGACACCATTGACAAGGTTAAGCTTGGTACTTCCCAATGGGGTTACTAAAAGGCAATGGTGTGTCGAGCCTGAAAGAGCTTGAGGTGAGCCGAGTCCCCCATACTCGTACGAAGCAATTATTGCTGCGGGCCTCCGTGAGATCCACTCAGACCGAGCCAAGCCTGTCTCCTTGGAAGAACGGTTTGGATGACCTTGAAGGTGCGGCTACAATATTGCTGCGATCCCTGGACGGCTGTATGCGCATGCATTTTTCTTCTTCGGTACCCACATTGCATGCACCGGAAGCGAAAAGCTAGTCGCTTCGCTTCAACTCATATCTTCATCCCTGGCCGAAATAGGACGCCGCTACGGAAAAGTTTCCACGCATTCACACATGCGGTGTTCATTCTTTCCGCTTTTGCCAACTCATTAACGCCCATTTGCATCTGGGGCACCAACGGTGACTGCATCGTGTTTAACGCGAGTTCTAGCTATCGATATCCCGCTATCGTGATCCCCGTCCGGTCATGGGCATATGGCCCTGTCAAGTCTCACGCGCCAAGCTATAAAGTGTCAATAATGCACGCATAGTGGATCCTCATCCTCCATCCATACCACTTCCACCGGCATGTCTTTCTCCCGCAAATCTCAGCATCTCAAAAGTCCCTCTGCTGCCCACAAGGGCTCTCCCTTGTCCGCCTCCGCAGAGTATTCAACTCGGTCGATCGTGACCGACCGGACGAGGACGACATCCGAGTACGGTAGCAGACCCATTACCCCAGTCGTAATCGAATCTCGCACTATCGTCCAAAAGGAAGAGTGGCTCATCGCTGCTCGCCGAAGCACTGAACACTTCAAAAGACATGGCTCTCCAGTTCCTCTGGTCTGGGTATGGCTTGTCTTCGTACCTTGTGATCTCGAGCTCACCTTTGGTGCCAACATCCAGGTCCTGACCGAGGGTAATGAGATTCCAGACAACGCCGTTCCCTTTGGAGAAGATCGCAATGGATGTACCTTGTACGTCGCCCGCGCTCTGTTGGAGGGCACTCTTCGTGAGTAGCTGGTGACTGCACGAGGTAGTTGGCGAATCATGACCTCGATCCCCAGACATCGGTAAAGCGAGCCCCCAGTTCGCTGGAGCCGTGATTGGATATGCCGGCAAAGAACACATCGTATGTGCATCTTGTGTCCACCGAAGAGGTTGGGCTGACTTTGACTACAGATCGCCAACTATGAAGTGCTTGTTTGCGCTTCACAGCTTCGCTGGGGCTTCTCTCGTCCAGAACCTGAGGGCACTCTTACTCAGGGCACAGTCGTCCTTGCTCAGCAACACGCGGCAAGGTCATCGAAATACCGCAATACCGAGGCAGACTTGCTCAACACAACCCTTGTTGAGAGTGATATACCGCGGTTCATTCCCGACGTTTTGGACATCCCAGACAGAGAGGCCGGCCTTAAAAGATTGGCGTGCGTGTCTTGATTGACCATTGTCATTGTGTTGATCTATTACAGTGAGATCAAGACTGTCATCGTCATCGACGATTCGCTGTCTGTACGTACATGGATTATTTGGCAGTTTTTGGCAACTTGTTGACTCTCTACCAGATGCAGGAGGGTAACCTCTGGGAGCAAGCCCGGGAAGCTCTCGCTGGCATTGTGGACATTGCCAACCAATACGGATTCAAAGGCGTCGATCTCCACTTCATGCACTCGGATGACTATGCTCCAAACTTGCGGGTAATGGACTTGCCTTGCTTCCCAAGGACATGGACTGAAATGATGGTTGTGTAGTCAAAGGCAGAAGTGCAGGCTTTGTTCAGCCGAGTCTTTCCCGAAGGCACGTGTCATTTATATGCATGCACGATGATGTCGTCCTGACCGACCCCACAGGCGAAGACACTCCGACTGGCGCGAAGCTCGGCCAGCTCATTAACCATTACCTGCCTCTTATCGAGCACGAGCGCTCTACCCATGAGCCGATCACGATCGTGGTGATCACGGATGGTCTGCCGAGTAAGTTGCGGTTTCACGTGCACCTGGCTCTTGCTCACCACTCGCAACTTGCGTGTGCAGCCGACCAAGCAGATCTCGAGAGCGTTATTGTTGATGCGGCGCATCGTCTTGACCGTCATCGCATAAAGGATGAGATGTTCGGGATTCAGTTCGTGCAAATCGGCACGGACCTCGCTGCTGCCGAGTTACTGCACACCCTCGATGACCACCTCGTGACGCGCTATAAGATCAGGGTACACTATTCCATTCATTGCATATGCGACGATCGCTCAACGTTGGACAGGATATCGTTGACAGCACTCCATATGATCCTGCGCAGGGTACATTTGACACGGAGTACATGTTGAAGATCCTTATTGGGGGTCTCCAACAGAATGTAGACAATGCTGGATCTGCGTTGCTGTCCCCCCTGGGCGGTCCGCTGCGTGCGTACGAAAAGTCGCCGCGCGGCCTGACCGCCAAGCTTGGACCTAACAGTCCCCGTCTCGCGACCCTCTCGCCCCGTCCTGGCTACTGAGCTGTTTCGCCTCCAGGATGATCTGGTTCTGAATTGGCTTACCTCGATGGTACAGCGATTTGTTCTTAGTTTGTGCATCTTGTACTGTTCTACACGCCTTGTACATCATGGTTCCGCATATACGTTGATGGTTTTCGCATGCTCGCTGGGAATGTTATTGAGTGATTTCCCTCAGTTCTGGGCTGTGGAACTGCTCCTCGGACGCTGAGCAAGCACGGAGCGGCTGACGAATGTGCGATGAGCGAGGTTTCAAATTGGCGTGCCCGGCGACAGCCAACGCCCGCTGGATAGGAGCGACGGGTTACACCATGGATATTCCCACGCTCATCACCCATTACCGTGTGCGATGGCAAGCCGCGTAGGGCCGCGAAAACAAAATCCGGGCAGCTTGCTCCCAAACGCCGTCGACAACGCCGTCGACAACCCCGACGACGACCTCGATACGATGAGCAGCCTCTCCGCAAACGACGACCCTCGCGCTTCCTCGCAGACCCTCCCGGCCCAGTCGCGCTCCCCGTACCTCCACTCGACCCACCAGGCGACCGCATCGACCTCCACCTTCAACAACCCGCAGCATCCCAACTCGGCCGCGCCACCCCAGTCGTCCCCCACACCAACCCCCACCATGCCAGGGACGCCTCGTATCGCCGCATCCCGAAAGTCATCATCGCTCCGACACGTCTCCAACGCCCCCACAGCGGAGCCAACCCAGTCCATTAAACGCCGCCCGTCGTCCCCATCGGCAAAAGACGGCAAGACCAATCGCAGCGCACGCGAACAGCGGATCCGCACGACCCCCCGACTGCCCCACACCGACGATGTGCCTATCGCTCCTGCCACTGCCATGTATTGGTCACGTGCACCCGTCCATGGCACACTCCCGATGCGCAACATGCGCGCCCACACCGTCACCCTCGTCGATAACGTCGCTTGGCTGTTTGGTGGCTGCGACGACAAGGGTTGTTGGAAAGACATCTATTGCTTTGACACAGGTGACTCGCCGTCTCACCGTACCCTTTCCCCGTCCCGCTCATACGCCGGCGATTAGATACGATGCAGTGGTCACATCCGGAGACGTTGGGCGACGTCCCGCCCCCTTGTCGCGCGCATACGGCAACGCTGGTCGACCGAAAAATCGTCATCTTTGGTGGTGGCCAGGGCCCTGTGTATTATGACTCTGCCTACATCCTTGACACGACCACCAGGCGATGGTTTACTCCGACCTTTCCCGTCCAGTCGCAACCTCTTGCCCCGGATGCGGATCCTGTCCACCCCGCACCGAGACGTGCGCATACAGCGGTGTTGTACAATGGTAAAATTTATGTTTTTGGGGGTGGAAATGGGTTGACGGCGCTCAATGACTTGTGGGCGCTCGATGTATCTCGGTTGGATATCTCCCTCCGTGGTGCTACTAGCGGGGGCTTGAAATGGACGTTGATTAAAACATGTGGCGACTGTCCGCCGCCGAGAGGCTACCATACAGCGAACCTGGTCGGGAACGTCATGGTCGTTATAGGCGGCAGTGATGGTCGCGAGTGTTTCTCGGACGTCTGGTGCTTGAACTTGGGTATGGCACACTCCTCAATGCCTCTTTTCGCTTCCTGAATGATGGGTGTCTGTCTACGTAGATTCGCTGATCTGGACGCGGGTGTCGCTGACGTTGTCGCATCGTCGATTATCGCACACCTCGACACAGGTCGGATCATATCTTTTCGTCGTCGGCGGTCACGATGGCACATCTTATAGCTCCGAGATTCTTCTCTATAACCTTGGTGCGTGTTCCTGAACGGCTCGTTGACCGCATGCCGAACAGCGCTTTCCGTTCATTCTTTCTAGTGAGCCTTCAGTACGAGCCTCGCGCCGTCTGCGGCAAGCCACCGACCCCAAGGGGATACCACGTGTCTATCATCGCGGACAGCAGACTGTTCGTGTTTGGAGGGGTCAGTTCCGTTTCCGTTTGACGTGTTTTGTTGGCCTTAGCTTATCCAGTGATCCAGTTCAACGGGCACGATGTTTTTGACGACGTTCACGTCCTCGATCTCGCTGGCGCAGCATACCTACCTCAAGTCATGAGCTTCCGGATAGACGTCGAGTGAGGTGACTCGACGTTTCCAGATGATTTCCTGGGTTTCAACATTCCACTTTCATCCATTCCGGTACATTTTCTTACCTTTGGGTCATCTATTCATCGCGCGCCTCTCCGTTGATCGCATGGGGTATTTCATTCATGCACACCTTGCGCCTCGTTGCATTATAGCCGGGTGATTTCTCCTTCTCCTTCGTAGAGTATATACACCATACCTTAATTCTGCATCTCGCACACCATATTCACAGCATATACACATACCCATAGGTTTTATCCATTTTATTCGTACCTTCGGGATCTGGAAATGACAATGAACATTTTTTTTTTCCATCATTGAAATCCGTCGTAGCCTGGCTGAGTCCATTGGTTCATGCCCATCCCGTTCATGCCACCCATCCCAACATTGCCCATGCCCATCCCGTTCATCATCATGCCGTCGCCCATGCCGCCCTCCCACACCACTCCCTCCGGATTTTCGCCGCCCATCCACATGGAACCGATACCCATTTGGCCCATGGCTCCCTGCCCGGGGGGATGGAACGGCGCGCCCGCCATGCCGTCCATATTCATCCCCATCATCGGCATATTCATATTCCCCATGCCCATCCCAGCCATGTTCATGCTCATGTTCATATTCACATTCATTCCCATTCCCGGCCACCCACCCATGTCCACTGGCATCCCCACCCCGATACCCATGCCTCCCATCCCCATCCCCATCATCGGCGGCGTGAGCATCTGGTTCTGTACCGCCTGATTCTGCGTCATGTTTGGCCGTCCGGTCCGAGGGGGTCCCAAGGCGACGCTGACCCCACCGCTGACGCCGACCCCACCGCTCACACCACCGCCACCCGGGGGCGCACCGGACCGGACGGGCGATTTCGGACGCAGGGTGTCAATCTCCTGCGTATTGGGGACGACGCACTTTCCGCCGCCGAGCGCGGCGAGCCTCCTGGTGATCTCCTCCCAGCCGTCTTTTTCCCATGAGCGTGCGCCGTCGGGAACGCACGGCGCGCGGTCGCGGGCGAGCTCGGGGACGTGTTCGTGTTCGCCGTCCGCGAGCACGGTGACCCAGCCTCGCCGTAACGAGGATCGGGCGCGGCCAAAAATTTCGAGCCGGCGTGTTCCGAGGCAAAAGTTTTCAATGAGCGTGTACATTTCCGGGGGTTTGCGCGTCGGATCGGAGGGATCGCCCTCCCAGATGATCACGTCCGTATCTGTGCACCACACAGGGGCGATGGGGATGAACACACACACGGCAAGCGCGACATGGTGCACGGGGATGGCCACGTACCCACGTTGCAGTGCACGAACCAGCTATCGGTGGATCGTCGTACGGTGCCTTTGATGCCCATCAAACAGTGTTGTTTGGTGCGGGTTAACAAGGACGTCGTGGGTGGATCTGTCTATGGACGTGGGGGCACATCAACGGAGGGGATCGGATCGGGAAAACAAGTGGGATGTCGGTGCGAAAACTCACGCCAGGGCCGCAATTGGAGTGGGCGTTGGTTTTGACCCAGACGACGTCCTCGCATCGCCTGTAACCCCATTTTGCAAGGACTTCGCGACCCCGCTCGAGGCCCTCGCCTGCGCCGCTGCCGACCCACATGAAGACAAAGGACGGGTCCGCGGCGAGGGAGGGTACTGGGAATTCCTGGAGCTCGTCCCAGCTGAAGGAGGACGAGAAAGGCGGGTCGAGAAGGATGACGTCAAATTTACATGGGTGTAGTGACGGGAGCTGTTGCAATGGCAGGTAGCACGACGGGGCTGCATGCGTATCGACCGACTCTTTTTTGAGATTGAGCAAACGCTGTTGTTTTGGGTATCTGTGCGCAAGCGAACGTACGGAAGAAAAGACAGGGGGGGAGGGAGTGTGAAGCGCGTTTGGAGACATGTCAACGAGCAGGACTTACTCTTCGAAGCGCCGTTCGAGTTCTGCGCCGACGACCCAGTTCTGGGGCCATTCGCCGCTGTCGACGTACCTCTGAGAGTAGTCATTACGGATCGTCTCTTCCTCGGGGACATAATTGGGGTAGTGAGCGAGTCGGGCACGCTTGGCGGGTGGAAGGTCTGGTCTTTGAGGGGGTTTCGGGCGCGGTGCGAGCAGAGGCGAGGAAGGGGGTGATGGCGAAGGGGACGGGGATGGCGAGGGGATGAGTGGCAGGCTGAGGAGATCCTGTGGGGGCGAAGGGAGCGCGCGGAGCTGGCGGCGGTTGTTCCGCTGGGCGTCGCGGACGCGGTCGACAAGGTCGGCGTGGGTGGTGAGGAGGCGCTCTGCAGAGACGAGCGTGTCGGTGGTGCAGAGTGCCATGGCGGGCAAAGATGAGGCGAGTTGCCAATCTCGGCAAGTCACCCCGCACGCCGACCAGCCATGGGGAAGGCGACCAAGGCGACCCGCAAATTTGCCTCGAGTGGGCAGCTCAAGCAGACGATCCAGGCGAGAAAGAAACGCCAGCAGACCAAGAAGAGAATCGAGAGCAGACGCGGTACGAGAGGAAAAGGTAAAGATAAAGCACCGGCACAAGACGACGACGACGACAGCGAACGGGATGACGACGAAGACAAGAAAACCAGGTTCGTACAGGATCGTTCGTGCTACTGCTACTATCGTGTGCTAACGTGCATCTCGTAGCACAAAAGGAATGTCCGTCGATGACTTGCTCGGAGCCGGATTCATGGAAAACGGTTCCGACGACGGACATGTATGGCACAGGCCACACGTTGACGACTGACACTGACGATGCCCGTCTTTCACAGATGTCCATGGGCCAGGATGATTCCGATGCAGAAGAGGACGAGGAGGACTTTGCAGACGACGAGTCTTTTGCTTCCGTCGATGATTTAGAAGGTGTGTCCTTCCGGTGACTTGATTCTCCATTACAAACGTTGTGCTACAGATGACGGCGTCGCGCACGTGCACGAACTGTCCAAGCTGGCGGAAAAGGATCCCGAGTTCTACAAATACCTTCAAGAAAATGACAAGGAGTTGCTGGAATTTGATCCCGGAGTCGCAACGGATGGGGAGAACGAAGAAGAGGACGATGTCGACATGGACAACGAGTCTTTGCCCGTTTTCACAAAAGACATCCTACGTACATGGCAGAAGGCCCTGCTTGATGCAAGTTCCTCTTCCCGTTGATCCTGGTTTGCGCTGACACGTTCTCCAGTATCGTTCCCTGCGCACCTTGAGAAGACTCCTTATCGCATTCCGTTCTACTGTACATATGAACGAGGACAATCAAGTCCTCGTTTGGCGTATTGACAGCTCAGCAAGTAAAGCGTTGTTGAACCTCGTTTCGTGATATTGCGCTTACAACCCATTTCCAGTGTACAACAAGCTCGTCACCACTGCTCTAAAATTTACCCCGGTCATTCTCATCCACCATATCCCCTACAAAACACTTTCCAATGGAAAATAGTATGTGGAGCATATATTTACTGCTCTGTTATATTCATTGCTCGCTGTAGTAAACCACCTGCCCAGACAGCAAAACAAAAAGCCCTCCAGAAGCTCATCCTATCGTACTTCAGCAACGTCATCCACCTGATTCCGCAGCTCACCGACAAGGAGACGCTTCAGCTTGCCTTTACGGAAAGCGCAAAGATTCTGCCGTATGTCACCACGAGTCGGAAAGCAGTCAAGGCCTATTTAAAGGTACATTTTCAAAGTTTTTCATGATTCCGCAATAATTAGACAGTCGTTTACAGCAATGCCTGAACGTTTGGTCTTCAGGCGAAGACAGCGTCCGGATAGCAGCGTTCTTGGCAATCAGAATGCTCGCAAACGCCGCTGACAGTGCCATGCTGGACCTTGTCATGAAGGTTAGGGTCTTGTATTCAACGGTTCCATCGCTCATGGCTATCTCAGAGCACGTACCTCGAGCTGGTGCGCTCCTCGAAATCCACGAGCGCGCACAAACTGCCTTCTATCAATCTTATGAAAAATTCCGCCTCTGAGCTTTTTTGCTTGGACCATGCTGCAGCGTATCAACATGCATTTGGATACATAAGGCAGCTTGCAATTCACCTCAGGAATAGCATGAAAACACAAACAAAGGTGTGTCATTCCTCGCTTTTCTCCGCATATCCTGACTGGACTCGTGCCCTCAGGATGCATATAGGCAAGTATACAATTGGCAATATGTGCATTCCGTCGACTTCTGGGCGCTTGTCTTGGCAAGGGCATGTAGCACAGAAGCACAGGTGGAACGAAGGGAAGAGAGCGAACTCAAGTCTCTGATTTACCCACTGGTTCAAGTGAGCTTGGGTGCAATCAAGTAAGGTCGTCTCTTCCTTACTTGTGGAGTCCTGTAACACGCTTTCAGACTTATATCCAACGCACGTTCGTATCCCTTCCATCTACACATTGCTCGATCGATGCTCCATCTGTCGCGCCACACGAATACGTACATTCCCCTTGCGCCGTACCTGCTCCCCATAATTTCATCGCAACTTACTTCATCAAGCAAACCCAAACCGTCGACCCTTCGCCCACTTGACTTTGACTCCAACATCCGCACGCCGGCGCAGTACCTCAAGACGCGCGTGTACATGGACAGTCTGGTAGATGAAGCGACGTTCGTCTTGGCCGAATGGCTGACAAGTGCACCCGTTCACGGGAGTATCGCGTTCCCAGAAATCACCGTTCCAACCGTGGTCTCCCTCCGTAACACGATCAAAGCCGCCCGATCGAAATCAAAAGGTCAGAAAGAAGTCGGCGTGGTCAAGGGACTAGTGGAACGTGTTGAAGACAGTGCGGAATGGATGGCACAAAAACGAAAGGGTGTTAACTTTGGGCCTGGAAAGCTGTCAGAGGTGGAGATGTGGGAAGCAAATCTCGGGGTCGAAGATTCCCCTCTTGCTAAATATGTCAAGGTTCAGCGCAAGGCGAGAACAAAACGGAAAAGCTTGGTCGACAAGGTACGTGCAATCATGGTTCATGAGATGATACCGTTGATCTGGTATGGGCACAGGCTGCAAAAGGTGAAGACGAGATCTTGGACGACAGCTGATGCTATGCGGAAAAGTAGTGTACGTTCGCCTGAACGTTGAGGATTGAATTCAATATGGTTTGCGAGTTTCATCACGGCCCGTCTAGCGTCATCGCCATTACGCTTCCGGCCATCCTGGAATGCGACGATCCACCTGAGTTCACGCTGATCCCCGCGGAAAGGTATATGCCGACCGACATCAAGATTATGATGAGAAAGACCCAGCCAAACGGGAGCGTTGCAAAGCAAAGAAATGCACCGCCTGCTGATATTCGTTTCGGATGTGCAATGGATCAGTTTCCTCTCGATGCGATCCGCGGATGTGGTGAGCGGGACGTATCAGCCACAAAGAAGATCTATTCGGGGAGAAGGTGGCTGACAAGATCTGCCAGTATTGACTGAGTTGAGATGAGATATTTCTGTTTATTGTCCGCATGGACAGGTCAAACGAGAATAAGCACGACGAGGTCGAGAGGCAGTGACACGATACAGAATGATTCGGATTATCCCCAGATGCCGAAAAAGACCTGCCACCACGGACGCCGGATACCCTGCGCACTCCTCTCGTACCCTCGGACCAGACGTTCATAGTGTTTAGGCATCGACGCCGGCTCCAAGGTCTCTTTAGACAGCGGGTACTGCAAATGCGGCTCGAGAACGACCAGCTACCACAAGCAACGACGCGCTCACCCTGTGCTGCACGCCGTTCTCCAACAACACTCTCGCGGACTGTACCGCGTCGGGCGTGAGCCGTGGGTGCGCCGAGAGCGACTCGAGAAAATTTTTCAGCTGCATGTTGTGGCGGAATGGATCCGTGGGCCATGCAGCTGCGATTGTTCTGAGCTTCTGAGCATACTTGGACGCTGCCATCGACGTTGTGTTGTATGAGGTGAACGCCCCCGAGGCCTCAGGGACTTTGAATCGGACTCGAAAACCTTCGCGGAAGCGCTAGCTGGCCCTCAATGCCAATCTCCGTTCGACTATACCGTCTTTGCGGTGAGTGCAGAAGACGTTTACTGGCGAAAATGACGTCCGTGGGGTATCGGATGAGGGACGGTGCCATGGCGGCCCCCCTTGCCCCCGTCACGTACGCCCGCGGACCACAGCCATAATCGAGCTACCTTACCATTAGCAGAAGTCCCGATCAGATTGTTGACAGGGTCGCCCTGCCAGTGGTGAGTCCACATGATCACTTTATTGCACGTTTTTCTTTCTTTTTTTTTTTTTTGAGCCCTGATAGAGAAATGAAAACAAATGGTCTTCTCAGATGACCCTGTCAATTTCCGACAGGCTTCGTTCATTTTCTTCTCTTCCAACAGCCGTTCATTCCGTCTCTGCGGCCTGCCACAATTGCCACGCCTCGGTGCTAAAGACGCTTCTAGCGGCAGTCCAGCCACCGTCGCTGCGACCTGAACCAATGCTTGTGGGAACAGTGAATGTCATTCTTTCGCAATCGATTGATCGCCGTGATCATCAGTGGGTGAGAGCTTGTATGACTTTGTGGCGCCGACGGGAACTTTCGTGTTGGAGATGAAGTTTCATTTTTTTTTTCTCATTTTCATTTTTTTTTTCACGCGGCGTCGACCTTGGAGGGTTTCCGCGACCCTCGCCCGTGCGGTGAATTTCCCCTCTTTTGGAAGACGGGTTGGCAGGACCAATTTCCGCTCCCGTTTCATCTATGTGTAAGTCGGGGTGGGGGCGGTATTTTCCGCTTTGCCTTTGCAGGATCCGTTTCATACCTGGCGCTCACACCGTGACATCTGGCGGATGCCGAACGTCTCGTGGAGTAGCTGTGCAGCGTGTGCTGCTGTCTGTGTCATGAGAAGTGTCGAGCCGTGTGCCTTGGTCCTTCTCGACAGGGAGGGGGGCCTTCCGCCGTCCCGTGACGGCGATGCGGGTCGGATTTTTCCTTTGGCTGACGTTTACGGTGACTTTTGACAGCGATGTCTAATGTCAGCGGTTGTGTTTTTTTTTTCGCCTAGGTGACCTCATGGGGAAAATAATTGTATCTCAACTTGCTGAAATGACCCGCGTGGACGCGCGCGCGCCGTCTGTGCCCGAGTTGCTCGGCTGTAAAATGTACTTTTTTTTCTTCTTCAATGGCTCAGGCTAGTGTGTACATGTTTCTACGTCGCCCCCTGTCACTTGTTGGTGACGTCCATCATCGAGTCCGAACTGCTTGTCCCCTCAACCCTCATCATCTCGAAAGTCACGGCGTCGTGATCACTCCACAGGGCAGTGCATTGATTAGCTGTTCGTCGACGTTGAGCGGGCGATGTACACCGCCAGTGAAGATGACGAGCTTTAGCGCGCGCTCGCCCGTAGTGCGGCCCTGGCACTGCCATTTTGGTTCCGCAAGCGCCGAACCCGTTCTAGAGGTGCGCGTGTTGCACGCGTTGTGCTCTTACCCACTCCAGGTTTCTCCAGCTCGTTCACCATGGGGTGCTGCGGCGCGCCGGTTCACAAGGACGACCAATACACCAACCGACCTCA
Organism: Boletellus pseudochrysenteroides; assembly: GCA_038090975.1. Classification (NCBI taxonomy): domain Eukaryota; kingdom Fungi; phylum Basidiomycota; class Agaricomycetes; order Boletales; family Boletaceae; genus Boletellus; species Boletellus pseudochrysenteroides. The sequence goes on from JBBPNQ010000090.1 coordinate 24,371, forward strand.
ACCTCTGAACACTGGCGTCGTTCAGCAGCAACCAGCGGCCCAGCAGACAGCCCAAATTTACGAGAAACCACCGCTACTGTCACCGACAGGCCCGTCGCCGCCTCCGCCGGGCTTTCATCCCAACCACCCGACACTTCGCGGGCTAGGGTCTCAATGGAGCAGTGGGTCACCGTCGCCGCCCCCAGGGAGCATTCAGCATGGCATGGTACCCCCCTCCGCGATGAACATGGGCATGCAGACGGGATCACTCAGCCTGCCCTACGACCCCTTTGGGCGGAATAACCATGTCGGGATATCAACACCGTTATACCAACCCAGTCCCATCCATGCACCACTCCGACTTGCTTCGACTTCTCCGCCCCTCGGGTCTTCCGTGACGCACACGGCCACTTCAATAACGAGAACTGAGTTCGGTGGGGCTCTGGATGAGGGTCGCATGTCTATATCCATCGACTTTGGTACGTTTTTTTCTCTTTTTTTTGCGACCACAAGGCGTTGACGCGCGCTGACGTGATGTCCTATAGGAACTACTTTTTCGGGTGTGGTGAGTAAGGCAGGTCGATTTGGTTTGGGTGCTGGGTTGACCGGGCTTGGGTTCAAGGCATATGCGTCCTCGCGCATCGCGTCTGGTGCCATCCAGCAGATTTTGCATTGGCCGGGCTCGTTTGAGACGTTTCGCAAAGTGCCGACATGTCTGTTGTACGACGAACATGGTCAAGTCTTGGCATGGGGACTCGAAGCCAAGAACGCGAGCCCAATGCCTGGAACGGTACGATGTGAATGGTAGGTATGGACGCTTGTCTTTGTCGGTTGCGTGACGAGTTTTTATTCACTAGGTTCAAATTGTTTCTTGAACCCCATGCATTACGCGATGAGAGCGCTGTCGATCCACGGTTGCCGCAGCTGCCCGTAAGTTATCGTATCCATGCCCCCGAGAATGGTGTTATATGCGTCCCCTTCTAGCCTGGCAAAACGGCCATGAACTTGATTGTCGACTTTATAACTTGTCTGTGGGAGTATGCAAAGGAAGAGATCACTCGAGAGATAGGGGCGGTCGCAGACCTGAGTAGGTGGCTCAGTTCGGTTCCATCCTCTGGTCGCGAGTGTCACTGATGGCTGATAGATACCGCCGATGTTGTGGTAACCTGCCCTGCGGCGTGGGACAACAGAGGATGCGATCTCATGCGAGCAGCTGCTATTGAAGCCGGTCTTGTTCAGTCCGCGCATGCTGGGGATACTCACTGGCGAGATCGCCTGCGCATCATCACGTACGCCCACAAAGCACAGCCTAGGACGTACCCTGATATCTATCTTTAGCGAGCCCGAGGCTGCTGCGGTACACTGTGCGCGCTTGACGGACCTCCATAAACTCCGCTCAAGTCAAAACTTTATGATTTGTGATGCCGGAGGCGGTACAGTCGTATGTCCAGCCCCTTTTTAATTATCTCATGCTGTGGATGACTGGCGGCCGAAAGGATTTGGCGTGTTACAAGATTATTGGTCAAGTGGGCCAGGACGGGAATCTCGAAATCGCCGAGATGTGTGCGCGGTCGGGGGCAAACTGTGGTTCCCTCTTTCTGGATCTCCGATTCCGGGAGCTTGTCAAGACACTTTTGGCAGATCATCCTACGCACCTCGATGCGGCAAGTTTGGCATATTTCATGCATTCGTTTAGTCAGACCGACAAGCTCGCGTATAAGGGAGAAGTTGATGATGGTATGTGGTCCGCCGCGTGGACATGTGTTTCAACCACGGTCTAAATGAAAATGCTTAGATACGTATTTCCATTTCACATGCTTCAATGTTCAAGACCCACATGACCCGTCTGTCGGATTAATCAATGGGGAACTTGCGATACCCGGTATACTAATTCGTCGGGAAGTCTTTGACCCTGTCGTCAATCAAGTAGGGCAACGGGTGGCGTTGTTATCGCTGATCATTGGGCTGACTGTTATTTAGGTCCTAGAGATGATCGAAGACCAGTCGGGCAAGATTGAGCAACGGATTGATGCGTTGCTTCTCGTGGGAGGGTTCGCTGGAAGCGAGTACCTGTTCCGAAAAGTGGAGGCTAGTTGCGACCCCAAGCGTTTCGGAGATGACGAACTGATTGTTTTTCCGGTGTGTAGGCCAAGTTCTCTGGCAAGATTAAAGTGATCGCACGGCCATTTGATGCTGATACGGCCACCGTGCGTGGGGCCGCCCAGTACGGACTTTCGCGCAAGGCGATCGTGTCGACGGTGATTGTGCCTCGGGCGTACATCATGAAAGTGAGTGGATGTGCTCCCAAAGGAGGAAGGTACTGAGCGGCGCAGGTCAAGCTTCCAGCGGAACCCGAAGATTGGCTGAAGCGACCGGCGTACATCAAAGAGAACAACGCGAGTGTGCCCATATGTGAAAATCGGTAATAGACGTCCCGCGATCATCTAGGGTTCCAGATTGGTGACCGAGCGATCTAGACTGCAGTATCTGGTCATGAAGGGTGCGATCCTGCGAAAGGGGTAAGATTGTATTTGACGATTGTTCCGAATGCGACGGCTGATCAGGCGGGGTGCGTGTACAGGCAGCGGGTGAAGACCACGTTTTGGTAGGGATCGCGATTGTTATTGAATGTGACGATCAGCCTAAACCATTGGCCGTAGCAAATTCTCACAGAACAGCCAAGGTATGGGACTGAAATGGAGTGTTTTTATTTGGCCGTGGCTGAAATGGCTCGCAGATTGCAATTTTGTGGCTGTCCTGTACACATCTGAGTCTGACAAAATCATGCGATACGCAGATGAGGCAAGGCTCTGGGCGTATTGACACGTCACGGGTATCAACTGACGTTTTATGCCACAGGGCGAGACGACCGAGCTCTGCAAATGGACGGTGGATCTGAGCTCGCTACCCACGTTCCAGCAGAATGCAAATGGTGCGCAGCCGAACGGGTTCTACACAGGTGCGTGGTGCGAAGCGTGAGAAATGGTGGCTGATGGCGGGTAGAATTTGAGCTCGGGCTGGAGATGGACAGTGCGGAGGTGCGGGGGGTGTTGTTCTACGAGGGGCAGGAGTGGAGCCGGGTGGTGTTTGATTTTCTGAACTGAATTTTGAGATGCGAATATACGAGATCAGATGCCATCGGACCTGGTGCCTACCACTCGGACATGTCCGATGCGACGGGCAACGCCGAATCCATCCATAATCATCCCGCACCAGAGAACAAATCGTTATAATAAATCCATCCCGCTGAAATGCGATCCCCCAATGGCCCGTCTCCACCAGCCCCTCCAGCCCCTCCTCGCCCCCGACGCCCGCTTCCACAACTGGGCACGCACCTTTGCCTGTGCGCCCCTCGCCATCTTCGAGCCCGAGTCCGTCGACCACTGCCGGCTCATTCTCGAGCTCGCACGCCGCGAAGGCAAGGTCGTCCGTGCCGTCGGCGTCGGGCACTCGCCCAGCGATCTCGCATGCACTTCCGGCTACATGGTGCGGACGACGAAGCTGAGCCGGCTATTGGAGGTACGCCGATCGAGCCGTGGTCCGTTGTGCCGTGTTTGTCCAACACATCCACCAGGTCGACGCCGAGAAATGCTACGTGGTCGCCGAGGCCGGCATCACGCTCGACGCGCTGCACGCTGAGCTCGCCAAGCACGGGCTCGCCATGTCCAACGTCGGCTCCATCTCCGACCAGACCCTCGGCGGCATCGTCACCACCGCGACCCATGGCACCGGCATCGACTATGGCGTGATCTCCACGCACGTCATCGCCCTGTCCCTCCTCCTCGCCGACGGCACCCGCGTGTCCTGCTCCCGGCAGGAGAGACCCGACCTCTTCGTCGCATCGATTTGCGGCCTCGGCAGCACCGGCCTTATCGTGACCGTCACCCTCCAGGTGGAGCCTGCGTTTCGGCTCAGGGAGACGCGGCAGGCGTTGGCGTTTCACGACTGCGCCCGAAATGTAGACGCCCTTGTCAAGGCTTCGCAACACGTTCGCATATGGTGGTTCCCGGCCGCGGATACCGTGCGGGTTTACTCTGCCGATCGGACTGCAGAGGTAAGCACCCGTTCCGTCCGCCATCAAGAACGCCCCTCATCATTGGTCTTGTCAGCCGCACCGGTCAGTGGCAAGCTGGCTGCGTGATGCCCTTTTCGGTTTCCACGTGCTCCAGTTCATCCTCTTCCTGGGCCGCTTCGTGCTCTCCCTCAATGTGTTCGCGACGCGGTTTGCCGCCTGGCTCGCCCGCGACGATGTCTGCGTGGTCGACGACAGCTACCGCATATTCAACCTCGACTGCAGAGTGCGTCCCCTCTTTTTGCCGCCGTGCACAGCACCGGTAACCAAATCCCACCCCGCAGATTTCCCAACACACCACCGAGTGGGCGATACCATATGAGAACACCCAACGGTGTTTGCACGACCTCCACGCATGGCTAGCCAAGGAATTCGCGGACCCCAGCGGTTTACGACCCCACTTTCCAATCGAGATCCGGTTTTCGGACAGGGACGACATTTGGCTTAGCCCCAGCAACGGGCGGAGGACGTGCTGGATCGGCATCGTCCAGTACAGGTGGGCGCATCTTTTTTTTTCTCTCGTCACGCGTCGCATCATCCCTGACGCGAGCAGACCCTATGGACTGGAGGTGCCCTACCAAACCTTGTTTGCACGTTTCGAGGCCATCTTGGCCCGCCACGGCGGCCGCCCCCACTGGGTGAAAGCACACTCGCTTCGACCGGACAGCCTGCGCAAGCTGTATCCCCGTTTCGACGACTTTGTGCGCGTGCTGGAAGACGTCGACCCGCACGGGATTTTCCGCAATGAATACGTCCAGCGCCACATATTTGGCAAGACGGGCCCAGAGTTTGATGGCGGGGTGTTCAGGCGCCACGCCGGTCCACCGCCATGAACTCGGTTCTCGAATTCTATTTATCGTACATGGGATCGTTTCAACCTATTGCTATGCGAGTACTCGTATTCGCTTATTTCTTTTGGTTTTCCTGAATAGTCATATCTCACGCATGATATTGTTGTTTTTCATAACCCTAGCTGTTGTTTAATGGATTCCCGTACCAGTCGTTCGTATTCCTATACACGTAGTCGCGTCGGATAATGATGTAAAGAGGCGTGTGTGGGGAGGGGGGGGGGAGGGGAGAGGGTGGACACGCACTGGTTTGTTGTCGCGATAGAGCTTGCAACAATCGATGTTGGCACCGCTCTCTAGGTTCGGTTCTGCCGTAAGATACGTTTGGGGTATGTGGGATTGCAGATCAGGATCGCGATGATGGGTGGCGGACGTACCGGCCAGCATGGATATCACGCTCAAGAGGACCTTTTCGACGCTCTGAACGGGACTCCAACGCTCGGACGCTTGTTCGTACATGGTCGGGTCGTCTCCCGGGGTATGGAGGATGGATATGCAGACGGTGCCGTCTGGGTAGACTGGATCCGGTGTTGGGGCCACGTGTGCGGTGATAGCGGGGATGGGGGGCTTACTGTTGGGATGGAACAAGGGCGGTTCGAACCTCATCTTGAAGGGCGACAGGGGGTAGTCGGCGGGCTGTGAAGATCGGCGATGAGATGCGTGGTGTGGGAGCGGGGAGAGACGTACAAAGGTGAGTTTGGCGACAAAGACGCCGCCGTCCTAGATGCGCGTCGGGATGCGTCGTCGCGGGGGAGGGGAAAGAGAGACGTACAAAGGGGGTGTCTTTGGGGCCGCATATCAGCGCTTCCCAGGTGAAAAAGTCGGATTCCGAGATGGGCCCTGCGCGATGGGGTGAGGTGGCGGCTGGCAGAGGGGGAACGACGCACCTGCTGTGAACATGCCATCGGGGGAGCCTTGTCGCGGTGGTGGTGAGCTGTTGGAGCGGGGCGGGTCACGGCGCACCTCCGGACGTGAGCTGCTTGTACTCTGTCATCAAGCGCCGCAGCGCCGTCGAGCTGTTGCCGGATGCCCTTGCGCTCATCGTCGCACGTGGGGTGGTGAGAAAAAAAAAAAAAGAAAAAAAAAAAAAAAGAGACGCCGCGGTAAAACCGTTCACGCCACGCACGGCGCAGATCAAATGTGATGTGATGCGCTGATGAGTTCACGTACGCCCGAATCCGCCCGGTCCGCCCGTCGGTCATTAAACATTCTCTGACGGAAGGTGTCCACGACGACCCTGCAGTTCGCACCCCACACGCGACGCCCTCGCAGAAATCATCTTATCGCCGGCGATAGGGCGGCCACGACGTCGGCATATCACCCCAGATCTTAGTCAGGACGGACGGGCCCACTCTCTGCTGCGGTCAAAATACGACGCCACACATGACCCGGCCGCAAAGTGTGCGAGTGTGATCGGGCGGCCTGTGTGCATTCTTTGCCCTCCCACACAGCAATTACAGCTTGGTCCCGCACCGGTGAGGAGCACCATCATGCTCTATGTTCCGACGCGCCGTTGCCAGGGGACGCCGCACACAACAGTGCGAGGGCCGGCAAACACAAATTCTCATGCATCATCTAGAACGAGGCGTGGTACGACATTCATGGCCATCAACTGGAGCGTTTTTAGCACACGAAACGTGGCTCGCATTTGAATGGGGCAATCCACCCACCTCCTGGAATAGCAGTTTGGCGGCGTACGGAATCGTCAGCGTCGCCATCCTTTTCGAACTCTTGCAATACGAACACCATCCGTGGTAGCCCATCAGTCCACACTCTTGGCACGCGTTCACCTCGAACTTGTCAGACGAAATCATCAGGCGCTCCAGCAACAGCTGTGTCGCGCCGTATCCGATCAGACAGTCTCGCTCCATCTCTCCGAGCCGCAATCCTCCTTCCCGGGACCGGCCCTCCGTTGGCTGCCGCGTCAATGTTGCACGCGGTCCTCTATGCAAGGCCGTGAATCACCATCCAATGGCACGCACGCTCTCACGTCCATGCGTACCTTGCGCGCGCGTGCATCTTGTCCATAACCATGTGTTCTGTGGCCAGTGACAAGACAATCAATCGGTGGCGCATCTGAAACGCTTTACTCACTCAGTTTCTGCAAAGAGCATGGATGGGTCAGCCCCTTTTCGGATGGACAGCCCGGTGACAGGTACCTGATAATAGATGGGCCCAAAGTAAACATAAGCTTCCATTGGTTCGCCGGTAATCCCACTTGTGAGCATGTCCTTGCCAGCGTAATTGAATCCGTGCTCGATCAAGATCCGTGACATGTCCTCCACCTCAAAGGGGTATAATCGGGCCCAACCAGCGAGAAAAGTCCGAGGCGACGTACCTTGGACCCGCCAAACGCGGTTCCATATTGAAGCTTGCCACATAGCACACCTGCCTAGAATCAGGGGTGAATTCACAGCCGGCGCAATAGGTGGCGAAAAATCACCTTGCCAGCCAAGAGCTCGATCATCTTCCCGACCGTCATCCGAGAGGGGAAACCATGAGGATTCATGATAGTGTCTAGAATGTCGCGTCAGCCCCATGTCCAGACCAACCTCGAATCTTACCAGGGCTGATTCCCTGGTCATTGAATGGCATGTCCTCCTGATTCACGATCAATCCGCACACGCCCTTCTGACCATGTCGAGAAGAAAATTTGTCCCCCAGTTCTGGCCTCCGTGTCTGGCGGATCAGAACCTTGATCAAGGTCTGATCGTTTTCGGTGTCGCTAATCATCACTTTGTCAACGTATCCAGCGACTGGCGATTTGTAAGTCATCGGCGTGTTTTTGTAAGGGACCGTGGCGGCTTGGCCGGTAAACGTGTTGTCGTTTGCGTTCGTCGGCGTCTGCTTATTCACATAGACATCCCCCGGGTCGACTCGCTCACCCACGCCTGCAAGACCGTCCAACTGGACGATGTCGTACTTTTTTTGGATCGCACCGTTCTCGTCCAGCGGTGCGTCTGCGAGCCGATCGAACCTAAGATGTGATGCTTGCAATTGGAAAATGCGTTCCCGCAAGAGGTAAAACGAACTGACGTGCCGTTGGGATATTTTCGGATGAGTGTGGCATTCTTGCGCAACACTTGACACCTTCCATAGCCACGGTCCAGGCTAGCCTAGAGCACATCGTATAAGCCTCCGAGATAAAGGATCAAGAGAGGCACGATCTACTTTATTAAGTATGAGCGCATCTTCAATGTCGTATCCAGAGTAACTCATGACAGCGACTGTCGCGTTTTGACCAGCGGGCAGACGATCATAGCCAATCAATTCGATTGTCTTGGTCTTGACCATGGGTTGTTGAGGGTAGACGGATAGGTAGAGAAGTGTGTCGATCCTATGAAATTGGTTGTAGCCAATCGCGCCAATCGCTTGCTTACCCATGGCGCACTGGTACGTATTTCGTGGGGATTGGTTGTGATGGGGATACGGAATAAGTCCGGCAACGGCGCCTAGGATGGTGAAGGGTTCGATCTCCAGGTGCGTCGTGGCAGGAACGATATCCGATTCATACAGGGCAATGTACGAGTCATTTTCTTCGTTGACATCCAGATACTCCACGAGGCCGCGGCGCAAGAAGTCATCAAACGCCATCCTTCCCGCTTTCAGTTGCTGTCCATCAAAACGTCGCGTCAGCCATCACGAAAGTGATTGCAAACATGGGGCACTGACGAGGATATGTTCCGAAGTGATCTTCGGCACTCCGTTTTCGACAATGATCATCGGTCGACATATCCGTCCGCCGTCACTCGCGATGTGCACGGCATGGTGATGGTGATTTACGTAGACACTCACGAACTCGCTGACACGGCCCGCTCTGCGCAGCCTCCGGAAGTTGGCGACGAACCTAGCGGGGTATCGCGTCAAACCGACGATTGTTCCGTTTACGTTAACGACGAAAGTATGGGGACCATATATCTCCGCGCCGGTCACCAGGCGGATATCTTTACATGTCGCTTAAGTCGTTAGGTTTCGGATAATGATACTCGGGCGCACACCTTCCACTCCGAGCATGAAGGCTAAATGTATAATAGGCTCCTCTTCCACATCCGTAGTGATGTGAGTCATGAGCGCGAGATTCTTGACGAGGCCACAGGCTTCGCCTTCCGGGGTATCGCTAGGGCAAAGCATGCCCCATTGGCTAGGCTGCAACGCACGCGGTCCGCTGACCTTGCGTGTCTTCTCAAATTGGGACGAGATACGGGTCATCATTCCGAGAGCAGATATGAAACTCAGCCGACTGAGAACGTGAGTGACACCTGCTCTTTCCATCTTGAACCGTTTCAGAGACCAGTTACCGGTAGAAATCGCGCGCACAAAACCCGAGGTGATGTGGTCACCCTGAAACTGCATCGTGTTGAACGCGTCGAATTCGTTCGTCCGTGACGGCTTTTTCAGGACCTTGTCAATTGCAGATTTGAGATTTGCATTGAAGGTCTTGAATAAATCCTCGAAGAGCAACGCCAGCAGCTGACCGGCGCTTGCATTGAGTGCGCGTGAGTATCGGAACAAGACGGGGGTATTTCGGGTACCACGTACAGTTCCAGACGCTTGTTACCAACATAGTCGCGATCGTCGACCGTTTTTTCATCGTCCATGGCCATGAGAACGCGCCGCGTCATGGTCGCGACGAAGATCGCCTTTGACCTGAAATCCAACCCAACAACAGGCACATGGGCCAACACGATTGTCGCGAGTGCTTCCAGTGCTTCTTCCCAGGCTGGTCTTCGTGGGCTCACAACCTTGCGGTTAACCTTTACCCTAGATCCGACCCATTCCAGAGCCTGATGGCGAGTAAATATACCAAGTTTGGCGGCCTCTTCTAAATTTGCGGCGAACGCATTCTTGTAGGCATCCGTGGTGCCGGCGGTGAGTAGGAGAATCTCCTTGTCCGACTGGATACCAAGTGCCTTGAGAGCGATAACGATCGGGACGTCCTCGTGAATCGAGTTGTGACGAAGATATATCTTGCCCTTTTTGGTGGCCACATAGGTTTTGGACTTGAGACCGCCGTGGGTTGAACTACAGGGAAACAGGCGCTATGAAGGACGGATTTTGAGGGATATGAGGCATCGATACGCACGAGGTGCAGGAAGCCTGGACGACGCCCTTGGCGGAATCCGTTTCGACGATAATTCGATTCTTGCTTAGCTGTTCCTGGACAAGGATGACCTTTTCCGTGCCTTTGACGACAAAATAACCGCCGGGATCGAGCGGACACTCGGACATGCGAGCAAGTTGCGCCTCGGAACGTTCGGTCAAGATGCACTTGTTACTACGGAGCATGATGGGCAAACGGCCAATGTTCACGTTTGGTCTCCTCACGACATTCTTCCCGCGGGTGTACTGAATCGTGACGAGGATAGGTGCACTATAGGTGATGTCGCGCAGCCGACATTCGTGGGGGGTGATGCTCTTATCGATAGCGTCCAGATCCGTGCGGTCGGGGAAACCGACGTGGATGTCGGTGTATTTGAGCCAGAATCTGGGATCGACGTCCGAAGTGACTTTGTTGTTGGCCTTGACGATGTTCTTGATGTCGGTATCGACAAAGTAGTTGAACGAGTCGATGTGCTGTTTGACGAGACCTTTTACTTTGAGGAAAGCGGGCAACAAGAGCCACTTGTCCTGTCGGACAGGCGATCAAGGTGCGAGGTGGACGAGATGTGGAACGAGCGCACCTCGACGTTTTTAATCGGATCTCCAAGACCCAACCCACGCCAGTTTGTGCGGTTCAAATGCTGCCATTCCTCGTCCTCTGCGCCAACGGCCATGGCCAGCCCTGACGGTGATCAGTTAGTACAGCACTTGGGCGTGACCCCTCGAGCGGTGTCGTTGGGACTCCCTGTGCTAAATGAACCCCCTCAGTGTGAACGACGAGGACCGTCTTCTATATGTCGCCCAGGCACTGCATGCCACCAAGAAGGCCTCAGGCACATCGTCGCTGCTCTGTCTTTTGTTCCTCTCGTATCGGCACCCCCCGACATGGGGAAGCTCGTAAGCAACAGCGACAGATCCCACATCCAGTGTCATTCTCACAATAACATTCCCAGGACAAAGTTGAGTTGACGCAAATGGATGACCCCCCCTGTACTTAAGGGCCCCTTGCTCGCTCTGCCGAGAATTCCCAGGTCCGAAATGACTCCCGCTTTCTCACTTGAATATGTCGAGGCCGTGCGCGATGTTCAGTACCAGTTGGGTGTGTCTTGTCCTTATCACATCCCTCCGAGGCCATACGTTTACAGTACAGAAAGTCGCCGCGTTCACGTTTTTGGTTTGGGATTCAATCTTGACATTCGCAGAAGAGACGGAATATATATGGCAGTGGGACCATGCAATCTGCAGCCAGGTGACCCGGCACTCATTAATTTGTTGGCAGAATGCGACGTTGCCTTTTCAAATGGTTTTATTTTTATTTCCGTTATGTCCTACTAGCCGCGCAAATGTAGGTCAGACAGTCCCTCTGCTTTCTGCATACTGAGGCAACTGAGGTCATGATAGTTTTCACCTGGTTGTCTCACCGTATCTATCGTCGGGTCGCACGCCGGATTTCTTGTGCAAGCTATGGTATCGATATATAATGTCTCTCTTGGAACTCTCGCTTTGTATGATCGAGATTATTTTGGCCACCAGAGGTGAGCTCACGAAACTACACAACGCCGGTTCCTTGACTCTTGTTTTTTTTTTAAAATATCAAAAAAAAAATTCAGTTTTTGCGCTATTCAATCGAAGCCGCAAAGTGGGCGTCTTCCTCGGTATCCTGATCCTCTTGCATTCGGCTGTCGCGGTGTCGACCATTGTCCGATATCCAGAAGTAGAGTACTTTGAGGCCTGTATTCTCCCATTCCCAGACAAGGAGCTAATAGCTTCCCAGATGTAAGCTTTCTACAATAAGGTATCCACGTATAGGTTGATGTGCTACCTTAGAAGCATTGTTATTACAGTCCAGAGCTTCACTATCGGTATGACCATCTTCAAGCATGTCGTTGCGACTAGACTAGGGTGGGGAAGGACACCTCTTCTATCATTTCTTGTCAGAGATGCTACAAGTAACTACGTTACCATTTTCCGTGAGTCATTCCTGTAAGCCATCAGCCGGCTGTTGCTGAATGCGAGTCGGATGGCATACTTTAGTGTTATGCGGTATCTCCCTGGCCTTCTGTGGGCTCAACGATTTGCGAAGTATGGCTATTACGCAGTACGTTTCGCGCATTCACCATTCGATGCCACTGGACTGACGGGTCGACTGAAGTTGGTCGATATCCCTCTTGTCGACTATGGTGAGTAGTGTCAGTTGATCGTAAACTGTACACGGTGGCCTCAGTTTCGGCCTAGGGCTGTCGTCTCATTGTAAATATGGAGAACTTTGCGAGAAGGAATATTTCGGACGATGAGATTATGCTCACGACCCACATCACCTTGTAATGAAATAACTCGTGCAATGTAACTTTCATCATGCTGATGGCAGAATGTGCAACTAGAAACGGGGGGGGGGACTCGAGTTGTCGAAATATGCACCGCACGCATGAGGGTGCCAGTGAGAAATTGCTTTACACATACCACTCACGATCACTAAACTTGAAAAGCGAGTAGCAGCATCGCTTTAGTGCCCAGTACGTGACGCGATGGCGCACCCCTGGTGAAATCGAAAACCCTCATTGTCTTGGCGCCGACCCCAGTTGACAAAACGGGTTTGTATTCGAGAACTTGCGAATTCATCCTTATCAATAGTATTTAGCACTGAACTTTGTCGGTAGCTGACGTGGGAGTGTGGTGGCGGGGCTAAAGCGCTGACCCTGCACTGCGGCATACTGGCGATGCAAGGAGTCCTGGATGAGGGCGCTGGGATCCCCGACTTTACATATCCACGCCAAACTGTCGTACTGATTAAATAGACCCTCGCGAGCAAGCTACCACGCCTGCGACATGTCTTCAAGCTGTATCAGCCATGCGGTAGCTCCCACGTATGCAGGTGCTGTGCGCGACGTGCGCAACCACGGCGGTACGCCTTGCTAAGGCATACTGTTTTCCGTGGTACTGATCTTGTCCCCAGTCGCAGCGCTCGCGTTTCTGGTGTGGCATGCTTCTCTAACATTTGATAACGAAGTCCACTATATTTGGGCGTGCGTACCAATCAATCGTTACTCATGTCAGCGTCCTGACACCTTCAGTATGCATAATAAAAATCCGTTCAAGTGGACGTATTTCTATCTTCGCTATGTGACGATCGCGGCACATGTGTGAGCACATTGGGACGCGCCCCATGCTCGAGAAACACTGATTTTAACTTAGGATGCACCAGTGCTTGATGGGGCGGTTGGGAAACGGCACTAACCCCCCCGTGCTCTGTGACATGTGGCGCGCTTATGTCCTAGCTTTCATGCAAAGTTCTGCAACCTTCCTCGAGGTTATTTTGGCCTTTCGCGGTAAGCCGAGAGAAATTTCTCGGCTGCAGCTTGGGTTGACTTTGCCCACAGTATTTGCTCTATATAACCGATCCAGGAAGGTAGGCCTCCTGTTGTTAATTTTGATCTTGGCGGAGGTTGGGTGTTCAGCGAGAATGCTATGGTTGCGGGATACCATGGAAATTCATGGAACGTGTCTTCTAGTATTACTACCCGACAGTGGCAGGCTTCAATCGTGAGTCCCACCTTTGCTATTCGTTGCGTGCTCCATCATCAGCTGGCTTGCTTAGCATAATAGGGTTCATTGTCCATTGCACGCTTATTGGCCTGACGTTGTTCAAGTACATCGTCGCTTCCAGAGCAGGCTGGGGCAGAACCCCCCTCGTATCACTCGTGGTTCGTGATGCCAGCACAGTCTATGCTACAATGTTTTGTAAGTGGACTTCACTAGCGAGGGTCCGATCAGTCAGCTCGGCACTGATTTGATGATCCAGTCGTCCTTATCGCTGTGTTGCTTTTATTTGGCTTTCAGAGAGATCGAGGAAGCGCCGTTTTTTTGTTCGTGTTTCTTGTTTGGCGTCGTTGCGTGTTACTGATGCTTGATCTTCTTTTTCTTTTCTGGGATTAAGTTGGGCCACGGCTCTGACGAGCATCACAGTATGGCCACATTGGTTTGGGAAATTCCCTCGCTCACAACATTGCATCTAGGGGTGTTACTTGGTAGTAAGCATGGAGCGTTTGGCAAGAAGGGTACTACCGAGGGAACTGCCAGAGCTAGTCCTCACTAGCGAATTTAGCATGGGAATACACGACTCTGGTTTACCACCCTTTTAACTGGAAAAGAGTCTAACCAATCTCGCTATAAGCAACGCCGAGCTCCGGTGTGTATCTTCGCTGCCATGTGTTTGTATAGCTGGAGTTTACGCTACCGGAAAATTCACACGTCGCCACTTCCCTGGTGATCCTCATCGTAGCACTGCCCAATCACCACTGCAAATAACCTTGGAAGCGAAAAGATAAACAGGTCCAAGACAAGTAACCTGATTCGGTGCCCCTTATGTCATTGAGGAGGGAAGGACAGGGAAATCCGACCCACTGAATGACGTACAACAGGCACTGATCCATGTCAGGGACCGCCGAGCAGTACAGTACACTATCTCATATTGCATTATTGGGTTGGCATTTTACTGATGGAGTTTATCCCAACATCTTGTTATGCATTATGAGATGGTGTACTGTAGCAACTCCCAGAATTCAGAGTGAAGAGTGCATCACTCAGCGGCAAGGCTCTGGCCCTGCTTGGCATGAGTCGTATAACCCTGTAATGACATCAGGAAACCAGAAAATGGTTGTGAGCAGTCATGAGCAGTTTACGATAAGAAAACTTTTTCATAGGACCCTTAAGTGCCTTTTTTGTTGACTTTTGAGAGCTCTGATTGGAGGAC